>BLKM01002316.1:2522422-2799862 GCA_013340265.1 Coptotermes formosanus
ATAACATTAATGCCATTCTGTGACATAAGCAGGATCTACAAATGTAAACAACAACAAAAAGTGTGACCACAGCGTATTAAAGGTTATGACCATTTGAGAAGGTCCACGATCGATCATCAATGTCACGTTGTGCTTATATTTCCTATATTCTTTAATGTTGGTTTTGTAACTTCGCAGTAAGTACTTTAATTTATATCTGTAATCTGTTTTCGCTGTTCACTCACCACAGTAATTTTTATGCTATTATTTTCTTTCTTGTTTTCTTTGCGACCAAAGTACAGTCCTTCACAAACACTTTTTCCAGAGTAACCAGACACGTCAATCCAAAATTACCTCTCCGAGAATACCTCCATTTTATTTGCTTTCCTCTCAAATCTTCACTTGACTTGTTTCAACCACAGGTTAATCCATACAGGGTCTGTTTTGACCATTGAGGCAAAAAGCATGTTTCCCTCCGAGCACTTTTGTTTTTCCGTGCCACTAACCATTCTACCAAAGCTCCATGCTAATCAAATAAGCCCACTGGAGGGTGCAGTCACCAGTCAGCTCACTTAGACCCTACAACTACTTTGGTGAACGCCCCCGCATTATATTCGCATATTTCAAGGAATTTACCGAAGATAATAAAACGTAACATGCATCCCCCAGGCAATCATCAGGTCCACAACTGAACCAGACACCGAGAGAGGGAGGGATTGTGTTTATTTCAATCAAAACCTTGAGCCACGTTCTCGGCAAGTACCTTAAAATGGAACACATCCTTCTAGAATACTTGTTCGTATTTAACTTTCTGTTACTCATTTTGTACATATTGATACCATATTGGTTCAATTACGTAAAAAATAAAATTACCTGAAAGTAGCTTTGTACTTAGGGGTACAGTATATTACTTGGTTCAACCTCACACATAAAATGTCTGGAATGAACGAAGCTTCCTTTTCCCTGTCAAAGTGGAATTGCGAAAGAGAGAGAGAAAAAAGAGCGAGAGAGAGAGAATTTCAGATTTAGCAACTAACATGTATGTCTACACAACCGTGTGTTTGTGAAACTGTGGAATTTAGTGAAGTCTTTCATGTCTTCATTTGATTGCATAACCTTCTTCTGTCAGAATAATTTATATCGTTAACAACCCACAAACAATTTTGAAGGTTTGAGCTTTCTTTCCCTTATTTCAAATTAACAAACAATCCTAAATCTAATACCAGAGTTAATGCTTTTAAGCGAGGTATCGCGTGCGTAGAATCGAAACAAACAAAGGATCAAAACTAGCAACAAAGAGCTTTCTCTTTGCTTTGTGCGTCAGCTGTCATCATGTTTTGGCGGGAAACGTGGCTCGGCAGTCTGCGGGCTTGCTCACAGTCTGTGTCGCCTTGAGATCGACACTTTGAAGGTAACTGGAATAGTTGTGTGCGAAATGGACAAAAGGCTCGCCAGCCGAGGCAGGCCCCTTGTCGAGTTTTCCTAAATTAAATAATTTTTTCACCGTTACACCTATAGCTGGTGAAGGTTAACATAATAGCTACAGCATCTTCCTACTCAATGCCTCACTACTACGTAAACGCTGAAGAAACCATCGAAAATACAATACAACGGATAACGTGCGCTCTGTGATGTATCTGCATCTGTGGACGCATATAGTGGTAGTCATGATTTGATGACGGTTACGCACATATGGAAGGTGACTGGAATACGATGGTATAGAAATCGATATAAATTAATATTTATATCCAAATCACCAAATCATGGCTACCATTATGTACGTACACAGATACACGAAAGTTTCGCCGAAAACACAAAGTTTCAGATAAGGGTTATAATAATTCTGACATTTTTGGACACAATACAGATAAAACACTAGTAACTTCTTTACCTTATTTCATAACACCGGTGCGTGCGGTTCTCTTGCCTAACATGTCCTGAATCAAAGGAAGGACTTCGCGAAACTTGGGATGAACCCTGGGCAACTCTAGGCATCACTTCAATTCATAACGCTTTAAATAATCAGCTCCACACAGCACAGCCCCTCTTCAAAGGCAACAGCCGCTCCGACAGGCAGGGAATTCGTCGCCTTTTACGAAACAGCCAGCGACTGGCCCCTATCCTGAGCTAAATTAATCTTCTGTTTCTTCATAATATAAGACGGAGACAACAGGACGACAGGTTCCTTAGAAGCGTTCGTAACTACTTGAGTCCGTGGATGGATGCATGGATGGATGGGTGGATGGACTGTTCGGTGGACTGGACACATAAACAAAGAGAGGGACAATGCATAAGCTCATAAAAGGTAGCTGGTAAATGGTGTGCACCTTTCCACCAGTCATGAGAAAGGACAGTGCATGGGGGAAAATAACCCTGACTCTTCGACAATAGAAGAGTCAGCTGAGACGCAGGGGCAATGTGCCCGACAGATGTCTGTCTGAGGCACACAGTATTGGCCGACTGCCCCCATCCCGTGGCCATGAGCCAACAGACTGCTCCCAGGGCAACAATGCGCTAAGTGTGTTGTTCATCTCACGACACTCTATCAACTGTACCTACACACACACACACACACACACACACACACACACACACACACACACACNACACACACACACACACACACACACACACACACACACACACACACACACACACACACACACACACACACACACACACACACACACATACATCACGTTGCTTTCTCTTCTGCCTTCTGGAGCCTGTTATTTAATTACGCTTTCTGAACAATATTAATTTAGTTAAGCAGCTCAGCGTTCCTTTACGCACGTTTTGGTGAAGTAATATGAGTAACAAATCCTAAGTATCAGGCCTGTTGTTTAGTCACATATACTATAATCTTACGGGAATTGTGGAACTGTGTTCTAACAGCCACGAAACATAAATGGTTGAGGTTAAATTCCAGCCCTTATTCAACTAAAGTCGTGTGGAACTTGTACGGTAAGTTACGTCATCTTTCTCTTTAATGTAAACCTTATAGAGGCAAGGGTCTGTCAACAATATTAAATAAATAAATGAGTCTAATTATATCACGTAAAAATAAATCCTGAAGCAACTTGTATCTTTAAATTATAACGGCAAAATACGGAAATGTATTTAAGTTATCGGAATTTACAGCTTCTTTAAAAATTGATATTAAATTATTCATTGCGTACATAATTAAGTTGCTTGTCACATATTCACCTCTATGCGGATTTTAATGCTCTGCATTAACGTACCTGTGAAGTTCGATGGGTGATGTGCAGACACGACCGACTGTAACTCTATCGCTGCACGGTGGAACTAACGAAGTAATGCCTATATTTCTATAGCCTACTATGCGCATGCGTGACTCGAGTTGGTATATAAACTCGATTAGCGGGTTTTTCCCACCAACCATTTGTTAATGCATTAGTTTATTGTTTATTTTTTAGAGTGTCTAGTGGCAACGTCCATGATCGAGCCTCGGAACCCTTGGAACACAAGCCTGCTTTCTGGTAACCTGAAACCTCCCACCACGCCTCGGAGTTATTGGTGTAATGAGTCGGGTATTATCTCTAAACTTTCCAGAACCATCGGTTAGTACTTAGTTACGGGCTTAGGCTTTAAGTCCTTGAGCTTTTCCACGTTACGCATGAGGTATTTCTCACACCTTTGGTCCTGTTGGTCTGGCTGTGCTTGGTGTCAAAAGGCCAGTTAAAGACACAATTATATTTCCTGCCCGTCGCTTTTCACCCCTACAAACTGTACGTTATCCTGGAAATATAAAACAGAAGGTTTCCTTGAATAATGTATCAGCATATAAAAAGTTGGGTCGCTGTGTAATGTGACTCGGGCAATGCTCGTTGGCATTTCCGGTGCGGCACAGTTCCTTTGCGGAGAGGCGCAAGACGGCAGGGGGGATTCTTTGCCATGTCGAAAAACGAACAGCTCCGGGCAACAGTCCTGCCTGCGAGACCTTGTTCAGTGTTTTCAGACTACGGTCAAGGGGCCCAAATGTTGGTCACAGAGAACTAAATGATCCTCCGCGGGTTTATATTTTTTGTCAGTACGTAACTGAAACCTACTTAGCGTCGAACAACGGGGTGATCATGCATAATGGTTTGACCCAATTGACGGTACTACCCCGAAATACGTTTGTAGTAACTAAGGAAAACCACGAAAACGCTCAGAATAATCGGTGTCACGGCCGCGATTCGAACTGAGGCGCCTACCGAATACAAACCTTAAGTGTTAATACTTCCTCGAACTGTCTTAGTGGGTTTCTCTCCCACCCGGGTAAAACGTAACTTAATTAAGGTACAGTAACTAAGCAACTGATTGCATCTTCCTTCGGACAAACAGCGAAGTAAATAACTGCTGTAGGCTTTCTATACGTATTTCTAGTAACCAACCAGCAAAGTATCCAGTAGCTACTTGATTGACCAAGTAACTAAGTGACACACTACCTGCCTACATCGTTGCCATCCAACATGTTAAGAAACTAATATCTTATTAAGGTCCAGTGGTTACTTTATATGCCATGATTTTTAACATTCAAAAGTTCTAAATGTTACGTGCAAAGGGTATTTCTGCGACTTTTATGGGTCTCAGAGGAAGGAGCGTTTAATTCATTGGTTTTCATATTAACGACGGAGTGTGTTTCCTGCGAGATATGAACTGAATATTTAAATGGAATTCAGGGTAATTTTCGTATTTAAATGACCGTGCTATGGTTCAGGCAATTAGTTGCTGGCTTCTAACCGTGGAGGCCCAGGTTCGATCCAAGGTCATTCCATGTGAGGTTTATGGTGGACAAAGCGGCTCTGGGACAGATTTTCCTCTTTCGAGTATTTCAGTTTTCTCTTGTCAGTATTATCCCACCAGTGCTCCACACGCACCTTCATCTCACGAGGACAAACATGTGAAGTCTGGGAACCTTCAAAAACCATTGCTCTTTCGCAAATCGGGGCGTTCTGGATAGAAAAGTATTTTCACAATTTTTTTTCCTCAGAGGATGAAAGCGTTGTTTGTTCTACATCAATGATAAATATTTGCCAGTCCTAAAGATTTTCCGTTATGCAACTCAAAGTTGATCATCGTCATAAAAGTTATGTGATATAATGCACAATAAAATACTTTTCTTAGTGGTAAGGTGTTGTAACCCACAACACTCATCATGCTGAAAACATCTGTCATTATTTATTCAGTAGCCTATAGGGTATACAGAGGTAATGTGATTAATTCTTAGCGGGTTTTTAAATGTTCATTTCGTGCATTTTAATCTAACTTATATTTGTTATTATTAAACCAACATATGCACACACAACATACACAATCTTATAGTTTTTATAAATCCTCCAACACGTTTCACAGCACCATCCTCAAGCAGTTAATATCCGAAGTCCTCCAAACACCAGTTAAAATACGCCTGTTATATATATATATGTATATATATGTATGTATATATATATATATGTATACACACACACACACACACACACACAATACACCTATAAAATAATTAGGAATATAATGTGCATATATCAAGTAGTGTTTAGAGAAGACGGTACATTAACTCCCTGAGGATGGTGCTGCAGCACTGAAACGTGTTGGAGGATTTATAAAAACTATACGATTGTGTATGTTGTGTGTGTATTTGTTGGTTTAATAATAAAAAGCTTTAAATTCTTACATTATTCAAAGGCATATCTCAAAGCGTCGAATGACATGACGATTGGGAATGATAAATTAGAAAGCACGCGTAAATAAGCGGTTATGCCCATATGTCCGTACCACACTATTTGCAGTGAGGGACTGTGGAAAACCACAGAACGCCTATCAGGAGAGCCAGTGTCTGAGATGCAATTCGAACCCAGGGAATTTCTACTAAAAGTCTGCAAGTTCTGCGATTCACAAGAACACATGCGGCAATTATGGCGCCAACACGTCACTACGGAAACGGGAGCAAGGCCGGAAATGACACATCATGATGCACTGAGCCGGTCTCATTCATAACACTGCTGTCAGTAGAAGTCTCCTCGCTCGCGTGAAAACATGGTTTGAGTTACGTCACACGAAAAAAAAACTCTGGTAAACTGCTTCAGTGTTGGTCAATCTTTTCCCATGTGACAACACAGTAGGCCAAACCCAGTGGCCGCGCGGTCTAAGGCGTGGGTCTGCTGCCGCTCGAGTGCTGGGATCATCGGTTCGAATCCCGCCGGGGGCATGGATGTCTGTCTGTTGTGAGTGTTGTATGTTGTCAAAGGTAGCGGCCTCTGCGACGAGCTGATCACTCATTCAGAGGAGTCCTATAGGCTGTGTGTGTCTAATTGTGTGATCTAGAAACCTCTACAGTGAGATGGCCTAGGCCGGCCCGAGTCGCGCTGTTGCGCCACAGCAAAGGATGGCGCAGTAAACGCATTATTAATTTAGGGACACGCATACACTGTATTGATCTTCCTACTTCTTTACGGTACTTGGGCCTCTATTTCAACAATTATTTGTTCCGCACATTACAGTTCACAGAAAAAGGTTACGGCTAGCAGCGATAATATATATAATGCAAGAGGGACAAGATGCTAAGGCTTTAAATGTCTGTTCTACACACGCGCAGTCTGTAATATTATAAAAATAAAACATTCAGAGGCAGTCAAAAGAAATATAAGAGACATATACACAAAGGAAGAAAGAAGCAGAACTGGACACTCAGTTTAAAAAATATGGCTAATCAAGAGATTCCTGCTCTCATCTTACCTTCTAAGCTGCTCTTTAATATGCGTGCCAGTGTTTCCCAACTAGGGTTCTGAAAGAAATCGTGCGACCAATACATTAAAATTTTTAATTATGGCGAAAAATTCCAAATATCCTTCGAAATATCGCGCGAAATTTTTTCCGTCAGTTGGCAATAGTGGAGTAATCTCCATGCGCTATCAGCTGCCTCTGTTTTCTGGCCTCTAAATGTTTCCATCTGTAAGGGTTCTCGGGATGCGAAGGAATTATTTTAGGGGTTCCTCCGTGGAAGGAAGGTTGGGAAACACTGCTGCATGCATTTGCATGTGAAAAGAATATGTCGTGGCACGCCGGATGAGAAATAAGGGACTGGTTATTGATGGTGCACTAGCGACTCCGATACTGCGTACAACTGCCAACACGACAGTTAAATTCGGATCTTACAAATGCGTTTAAACGTATGAGCAAACCAATTCCTTTTCCGCGACATTTCCTCAAGACCGTACATAATGGCTACTGCCATGACTCATTGTTGCTGACAATTGGATGCTCCACGTTACCAGAGGCTGATTTAAGGCAAGAGATTAGAGCAGAGAGCCGAGTTTTGAATGCCACCTTCATTCTCCGGCCATTTTATACCCAGGACCATCGGACATGAGTCAATGTGGACAAAATGGCGAAGAACACATATCCTTCCTCCGTCGGGAAAAGAACTGCCAGCTGTCCAGCTCGTTGGCCGTCATGTCATTTACTGAGCTATCCGGGCTCATTAATTAGGTCTGTAAAGACAGGCACTAACTAAGGAAAACATTAACTTTATAGAAAAATTATCCTTGAGCAACAGACAATTATCAAGCTGATAAAAAATCCTGGTAAAAATTCGAGAAAGCCTGGAGCTTAACAGTTGATCATCTCACGAGCTGGGTGACATTAATGTGGACATTCCATCCACACCAAGGTCCGTTAAACGGTCAATTCTCTCGAGTTTTTTTGGCGAATACTTTAAGCGCATCTCTCTTCCCCCATACGCCTAAAATACTCCGCCAGTTTAACTCCATATGACTTAATCTCCCTAACCATTTTGTATAAAGAGTGTAAACTGCGAAGCTCTTCATTACATAATTTTCCGCATCCGTCTTTTAAATCTGAGGTCCAAATATTTTCCTTGGCATTTTGGTCTCTAACATCCTCTGTGTATGAGTCCCCTTTAAAATGGTAATACAAGCTTCCATGTCCTGTAAAGAATGCGGAAAATATCAATGTGACATGTCGCTTTTAGTGATTTTATTGCATCACACGACGCCGGAATCAATTCCCGTATAAAACCACAAGGATACATCCCCTGTGTCTGGCTAACAATAGCTGCACGCACGAAGACAAAACTTAGCCCATAAACCCACCCTAGTGACGTCATGAATCAACAGTTTGGGGAGGCACGTGCTGGCATGCGGGTGCATCCATTCTCAATAAGAGTTGCGGTGGGATAGGTCACGGTCGGCGCCGTCATTAATTGCCGTGTGAAATGCGGGGAGTGACGCAACCACTCCCAAACTGGGCGATGGATTTAATGGGGCTCAAGCGCTCCAGTTGCAAGGAGACGAATAAAATTTGCCAGTTTGTCTGCGGTTTTCTTAGAAATAAAAAGAAATAAGAAAAACACAGAAAGAAAAAATCACGCAAGAAAAATGCAAATATTTCGTCTTTTTCTATCCTTCCTAAGACCTACACTCGGCACGCGACTGGGTATGTGTTCCACAGTTGCTATTAAGACTTTTTCATTAGGAAACCAACTATCTATGGAGAACTGCTATATTTAATAGTGGAACTCATAAAACCTACCTAATTTGTTTCAAATTCCTTGTACGCAAACTTGCCTCCTGGGTAAGGGTTACGCCTCGGTCTAGGTCGTCGGTGAGTGAGTTTCCTTCGAGATATGGTGCGCGCTTATTACATCTCCGGGGCACGCGGTAGCGCAATTTGTCGAGGCACAGCACTACAAACCCAAAGATCGCAGGTTCGGCTCCAGATTGTGCCTTTGGAATTTTTCATTCACATAATCCTTTCAGTCGCACTATGGCCCTGGGGTCGACTCAGCCTCTAACAGAAACGAGTACCAGGAATATTTCCTGGGGGGTAAAGGCGGCCGATGAGAGTGCTGACAAACTTACCACCCTCATGTGCCAACTGTCTAAAGCTCTGGGAGCCTCAACCTCCTGGAACCCTAAGGGTCTGTCCAGGTCTGTAATGGGATTTTCTTATCTTTATTAAATCTGGGACGGTTTATGTTGGTTATAACTGAACATGCTTTCATTACAAAATTTGACAGTTAAGTTCAGCTAACTGCTTTGGTATAAGCGGCAGTTCCTATTAATCACTTGAAAATTTGGCAATTAAATTCAACCCTTACCACAACGAAAAAGACAACCGTCCTGTCTGTCAAACATAAGCTACATTTCAGATTCTCGTGACAAAACTCACTGTCATTAACATGTATCTAACCTATTCTGACTGGTTCCTTCATAACGTGGGCATATCTACTGGGATACGAGCATCTAATTCCCATTGGCCCTTGTACCAAAATTCGTAGCGCCTTTGGAGTGAGGCTTGCTGGTGTCAGGCAATGGCCCTTACACTCTCTGGTAAATTATAAGTCCTTCAGCTTGTCACCATTAATTTTAGGAATCAATCAAGCATGACTTAGCTGTTTTGGCAATTGCTCACAGCGGGGATTCGAAACTTAACATTTTCTGGAACACTGAACGTATGTCCTGCTGTGACTTCTCTTGAATGAAGCCATTTTCGTAAGTTCTGTGACAGTATGGAGGCGAACAACATGTGTAAAACAACTGATTTACGTTCTATTGTCTACGACAAGTCTGGACGTTTTTAGAGTACAGACAAATTTCTTACCTCCGCCGGGAATCAAACTCCAGATTGTCCACCCCCAGCTTAGTCACTGTACCGACTACGCTGTCCCGATTGCTGACATTCCTCAGTATATTCAGGAAATCCGAGAAAGCTAAATAGTTTTGCAACAGGTTTCTTCGCGTCAATCACAATTTCTTCTTTCAACTCTGTCAACGGAACAAGTGAAATGCAGTTATACTAGCTGGAACAAATGCGTTTGACGTAGGTTTCCGCGGATATATTTTTCATGAACGGAGTCCAGGGGACAGCAGCTTTTATTCTAAACCTTCCTCGAAAACTTATGCAAAGAACCTACTGAACAGCTAACCTGACTTTCCCATCTCCACCGTCTGTAACCTGATAGTCGGGTAAATAATTGATAAAGATTCGCAGAATACTCGAATATCAAACATGAAGCAGTGTGTTCTGTACAAACAAACTGATACCAAGGGTAGTTTTATTGATTGTGTTTCGAACTACAATGTCAAATGAGAGGAGTATGAAGGAGGAAGGAATCGGGCGTGTCATATTTTATGGCATTACAACAACATTCGCTTTGAGGAAGGGGGCAAACCTACCACTAGGACAGCCAAACAATCTAGATCAAACCCTGGACCTCCACAATAAGAAGTGGCATTATAACCACTACGCTGCAGTTTTCAGGTTTATGTGAAAGAACCGACTGTCAGAGAGGGCTGAACTGGAATAACACAACGGGAGCGATATTTTGAGAACACCTGTTTATTCTGGCACAAGTTCTGTAACTACTGATGAATTCTTCAAGGTTTTAATATCAAGTGGAACGTTCAACTGTTCTGATTAACGCCTCATCAGTGTGTTGGAAACTAACAGCTACATATTCATATTTGTATTTAAGAGATTCTAACACGGAAGGAATATTACTCACAATCCTAATCTTTTCGAGGCAACGTGCTTTTTCAAATATGGGTTTCATTGCAGTATTCCTATACAGTAAAAATCTTATGAAAATTTCAAAGTGGGAAAAGCACCTTTTCATAATGGCAAGGAAAAGGTGTTTCGAAAGCGACATTTACACGAAAAATATCAAACCAGGGAGAGTATCGTCTTCAAAGTTGAATTTTTTATTTGAGTAATTCAACTTCTTCTTTAGTATAAATATTTAGAAGTCAAAGCAATTACAAATGGTGAAATACTCAATAAAAATTCAAGAAAAATTTGCAAAAATCCCTCCTCTAATGGCGGCTTCCGCAGATAACACTTGCACTGGTCTACTCTTGTCGTTTAGGTCTATAGGCTCTTGAAGGAAAAGATGCTCAGGACTCCGGAAGCCTGTAACGGCAGCTTCATAGACTAAGCTTAATAATAGTGTTCTAGAAGAAATGCTTTTCGTCACAGAAACACTGTTGTTCGATCTGTGAATATTTGGTCTCCGTTTATTGTTATTTTGTACTCTAAACACACCGAAACTTTTTAAAACATTGAAGGAGAACACCTTAAAAAGGTGCAAAAACATCTTAATAGACTAAGTAATGTTTTTATGTCATCTAGTCTTAATACTTTTCCGGCAATGGCAGATACAGTAACACCTACTGAGGTACTTCAATACCGCGTCAGGTCATAATTTCTACTCACTTTTTGACAAGGAATAACAATGTGTAAGAAATGAATGAAACAGAGAACGGGAAAATAAAATGTAAATAAGTAAACAGATGGGGATTAATAATGTAAGAGGGGTAGCAGGAAGTACGCGATGCGGTCATCCCCCGAGTCAGCGCACTGTGTCTGCAACTTCGTGACCGGACCCGGAACTCCACACGTCATACTTTCAGCCGCCTTCATACTTCCGAAGGACCAGTTTGCGGCCGCAGCAAGTGTAATATCGTCCAATCAATCTTCTCCTTGTGACAGGAATTGGGACGAAACTAAATCCCCAATTCAAGACAAATGGAGGCATGTTGACCCTTCATACTCGTTTTGTGCGCGGAATGAACACATAATGAGGCGACCATGTCTGAATATCCGCTGGCACGTGGTATAAACGTAGACCTTACTTCTCTATAGAACTTCTCCTTCGTAGCGCCTCTAATTTGGTAGGCATTTAACGACAATCTTGACAGTACAAATGAATAAAACTACAATTTTGCTTTCTGTAAGAAGAAGAAAGTAAAGGGAAACTGGAGAAAACTGCATAGTGAGTAGCTTCGCGATATGTACTCCGCACCAAACGTTATGCGGGCGTTCACGTCAAGGGGGATGGGATGGGTGGATATGTTGAATGCATGGGGCAGAGCAGTCATGCATACCGACTTTTGGTTACAATACCTGAAGGAAAGAGATGGTTTTGAAGAGAGAGGCATAGATGGGAGGATCACTTTAAAATGCATCTTAAAGAAATATGATCTGGGAGCGTGTACTAGACTCATCTCTCTCAGGAGAGGGACAAGGGGGAAGGGCTGTTGTGAACACGGTAATCAACCCTCGTTTCTCATGGAGTGCGGGCAAGATCTTGACTAGCTGAAGAACTATTGGCTTCTAAGAAGGATTCCACTCCTTGGCGTTAATTAGTTAGTTCTGTATGGATGTAAAACTCGGCAAATCAAGTCCAAACTTCTTTTGTAGTCTGCAAAGATGAAAAATTCAAGGTAAGTTGATTACCATTTTCTTTACGTACCATAAAACCTTATTCCACATAATATTTCAATAAATAATATTCAGCAGATTGTCACTGATCAGCAACATAAATTAACGACACATAAAAAATCCTGTCTTAGACCCCGAAGTCCTCACAGTTTTCTTAATAAGTAACCACAGTAACGACAGACACATTATAGCGTGCCTGCTGTTATACTCGTATGTTCTTATCTTTTTATCTAATTCCCCTCCAGTATCACAGGCAGGAGAGACATCGCCGATTTTTCCACCCGCAGCATTCGAATGAAAGCCGTACACATAATACAACCGCCAATTACAAGTCTTGATTCTCTATTGTGCACTCAATCCTACTTGTAAATTAAAGATTTCTCCCGCTTATCAGCCACATCACTAGCAACTTCTCCCTCCTGTGTTCCAGCACAGATGCTGAACCCAGTAACTTTGTGGTTTAAAACGCCTGAGGAACTCTGCGACCAAATGTACAGATCCCAAATAAGGCTCAGAAGTGTGTGCACCTCTCGTACTAACTACAAGTGAAGTCATCCGTGGGCATGCCATGAAGGTATATAGGAGCACTAAAGCTATAGCTCCACGCATTCTTAACCTCGGCAACAGAGGGACGTGAGTAGTTATATCCACGCCCCGCCCACTTTACATCCAGGAAAAAACCACGGTAAAGTACCCCGGTACGCATTGAAAAGGAGGCTAGTTGGGCACAACCATTCGGCACGTTTTTGAAGAACAGAAAAATCTCTTGGTCCTACCGTGATTCGAGTCTTCTTCGTATCGTAGCTACTGCGGCTCTTCTCTTACCACTTACTGTCACCTTAATCACAGCCATAATCCCCCCACCAACTCGAGAATGTTGCCACAGCATATTTCCTCCGCAAATAAAAGGATTTGAATGTTTGATTTAATCTAAAGTCATTCAATACTGCTGTTTTAATCATAATCAGCATAAGTCAGTGAGAAAGGAAGCCACAAGCGATCAGTGACAAGCCGATCATTTAAAGAAGACAGTCGTGGTCTACTTCAGTGTACTTTCAAATCATTCCACTGTGGAATGAAAGAAAACTGTTAGGACAGCCGGTTGGCCTGGCGGGATTCAGACCGGCTACATTCAGAACAGAAGCAGGCTATACAGTAACATAGCGGATAATAAGGACAATTATGGGAAGTGATTTGTGGAATTAAGCGAAAAGAAAGCCCAGCTCCGCCAACAGCCAAGCCAGCCGCTGGATATCTCACGATCCAGTTCATTCTGACTCCCAGCCTCGCAACTATTTCGCTAATGTCCAGTTACCACCATTGCGTCTTCTCGATGGCCCCAGCAGCCAGCGTCAGACAGGTTCCTGCATCACAGTTCTCGTCTTCATCCATCCCGGCTACTTTCGGTCACTCCCTTAATAATACTATCTGCAAATCACGGCCTGTCTTGTTACACAATAACTCATCTAATGATAACCACTTAATCTCTGAAATGTGTTTATTTTGATAAAACTAAGTAGCTACAACACACTTATCATTAAAGAGCAATAAAAACGACATTTACAAGTTGCACGAAATAAGAGGATTCAGATGAGATACGGTATCTTATTTATGTGAATCAGTAGACACTGGAGTCAAGGAGGAGATAGGCAAAGCACGCGCGTACATATATATATATATATATATATATATATATATATATATAACACACATATACGTACGTACATACATACATACATGCGTACATACATACATTATGCTCATTTCAATTGCTTAATCTGTAATTGCCCATTAAAAGGCGCACGGTTCTAACAAGTCTATGCCCTTGAAATATGGCCCTATCATGTTAGAACGGGTCGCACTCTCCAAGGGGTGTATGGCCTTGGACTATTTGAGCTATGTAAGTAATATGCGTGATTAAAAACTTACCACCCACGGTGAATAGTTTAAATTATTAATATGACAGTAGTTCAGTTGCTCAACAAATTATCTGTGTTTAGGGAGACTCACTGTCTATTTCTGTCTTCATGAGGACCCCTCACCGAATCCTATAATCAAACTTGCTGTCTTTAAAACCCATTTCAATACTAGTATTAAAATGGAATTTCAAATTTTCCGACTGAGATGTTTTAACAGGCTACAGATTGTTCACTTTTCATATTCCCCATGCGCGTTTAATGACCCGCCATTGACCATTCTAATAATATTTGCGACCTACGGATTATAAAGTTGCCAGTCATGTAGATTTCTCCATCCTCCTCTTATTTGCTTGTTTTTAGACGCCAACATTCTCTTCACAACTTCTCTCTCAGTCTCAATTGCGGTCTCTTCCTCGTAGTGAGAAACTAAGCCCCAGAAATCCTACTCTGCTATTGCACAGATTTCTGGTTTTATATACCTGCTAGTGTTATTGTTGTTTAATTTTAGTTTTGTGAAGTTTTTGCCTAAATATTGGGGTCGGTATAGCGTAGTCTGTACAGCGACTCGCTACGGGCTGGGCGGTCCGGGACCCGAACCGCGGTGGGGGTGAGATTTTCCGCACCCATCTAGAGCTGTCTCGAGGCCCAGCCAGCCGCCTATACAATGGATGTCGGGCCTCTTTCCCTGCGGTAAAGAGGCCGGGGCGTGGCCATGACGATCCACCACCTTCTAGCGCCTGGGAATACTAAGGGTTGAGCTATACCTCTGCCTGTTTGGCATGTAAGGCACAGCATTTTTTATTGCTTAAATACTGGGTCTATATACATGAGATTTGTAGGATGCAACCTCAAAGTTTCGCTTGTCTGAACAAAAATTTGTTGAACCTGAATATATATTGTAATATCCCCGTTATTTAAATTGCAATGTTCTGAGTCACGGCAATGCGTGCTTTCGTAAAGTTCTACCAACGTTACGGAGGAAACTGCTACCTCCATCTTTATGGCAGAAGTTCTTCCGAAACGTCTGTGACCACAAGACGTAACTTCCGACAGGACCACAACAGTTGTTAGCAGGGACATGAAAACCTGAAATCTTATCTGTAGTATTGTGTACTTTTGTAGAAGTAATAAATTCTCACTCTGCGCAGTGCAGTACATTGACTGTACTTGTCTCCATTAAGGACAGAAATGTATCTTCAGAGGAGGAACATCAAGATCAGCGTGCATCTGGACTCTTTACACTCCAAACGGCAGTGTACGTATATATAGATATCTATTTGGAAATTAGGGAAACCTGGGATAAGTGACTAAGGAAGGCCTTGGCTCCTGGAGGGCTATTGCGCCAATTATGATGATGATGATGATGATGATAATGATGATGATTTGGAAAGTAGAAGCATTTATGTACATTAATATCACGGCAGTGTGAATTTCTGTCGTCAGCCAACTTCCTCCAAAATGCTGTTGTAAGAAGACACCCTGCTATGACTCTGCTACAAAAATTTAATAGGTCGGGCTCTTTAATTAATAAAAGCGTTTCCAGAGCTCATTCACAGAAACGTTTCTAAATCGCCTGAATATTTAAAGAAGCCACTGCTACAAGTAACATCTCGCCCAGCTGTGTATCTGCTTCAGAGTTTTCTCTAGAAATTTAGTGCTAGTGTATAGGCAACAAGAGGGGTATGGAAGGTAGAATAAATTCTTCATACAGTAATCATGCTGTAGAAATGTCTCAGAATCGACACACACATTTCTAAGGTGTCTGTTACGCTCAAATGGTTCAGGGTTACAAGTATGCATATTTTCCATATGCGTGCGTCGTAATTTTGCATGCATACTGGCAAAACTGATGTTCGTAGACTACAAATACGTATATATCGTTACATAGTTAATGACATTAAATACATGAAAACAGTAAGCATATTTCACCAAACAGAGGCAAAAAAAGTGTTTCTTTGAACTTGGTGAATTGTCATATCGTAGGAGAACAATTAAAATAAAAACCGTAGATTTTAAAAATATTACAGGCTACAGTTAATTCGTGAATATAGGTGAAAGAATGGAAATGAGAAGGGGAAGAAATATATACGGTGATTTATTGCAAAAATAGTGACAGTACAATGACATTAATCTTCAATGTAGTCAGCACCACTTTCTACACACCTACAACCTTCCACTGAGGCATAACTTCCTCGGGAGAAGAAGTCCTCCGGTTGCTGTGCCAGCCAGGAATGACGTCCACGTTCAGCGTCTTTTAGGGAACAAAAGAGGTGAAAATCGCCCGGTGCCAAGTCTGGTGAATATGGCGGATGGTGTAACACCTCCAATTTTAAATCCTGAATATGTTACACGGCATGACGGGCTGTCTGATGTCCGGCATTGTCATGCTGCAGACACACGGCGGAACACAACAAACCATGGCGTTTTCTTCGAATTGCTGGCTGAAGCTGATTGCGAAGCATATCACTGTTCCTACCCTGGTTCATAAACGCAAAGTTATCACGGGCTGCTTCATATTACATATTTTATACAAATTTTCCGGTTTTCCTTTTAATGACATTTGTAAATGTTGGACTAAATGCGATGTCTCGAAATGCAGCCCAGATCAGCATAGAAACAAAACGTTAATAGTAGCCCCGGATAGCGCTACACTACAAGTTCATAAAAGTACAGCAAAAGTAACAAGAACGTGTTTTTAGCTTAAATGTGATTTCTTATTTCGGTACCTATCTTTGTTTCACTTCAGTTTCTCACAGCTTTGTTGTTAGGGATTTAGATCGTCAGGAACGTGACGCCGTGTCCTTGTATGAGCGGGTTCCGACGTTTGGAACAAATGTAGCCCTTTCCAACTGTCGGCATTCACCAAACGACACAGTTTAGCAACCCAGAAGACCTGAATTAATAGCAGTTAACAATCAACAATGGTGTGGAGGCCTATTTGTACATGCTATAAAGTATGTTTTTCTACAGCTTGGAGTACGTCCTAGTCCTAGTGCTTCCAGTACATACTATCACTTGATTAGAAGACACTATCGAAATTAAATCCTGAATTTTTGTGTGAATCAGAAGCATTGCACAGCGTTCAGCTCGGCGGAGTGCTCCAGGTCACTCATTGCGCCTGCTTTCACACACAAGATCGCGGTACTCAAAGAAAGCCTGTGTCACAGGTCGTTGACTCGAAGGGTGTGGTCTCGCCCCCGACACATTGTTATTGGAGCAGACTGTACACTGTGCGGAAACCTTACATGTGCCTGCAAAGACGCTTTCTCAAATTATAAGCACAATAGAATATTGTGACTGGTGAATTAATAGCGGGTGTGCAAGCAGCCGGCTGTGCTCCACTTTAACTGCTTTTGTGGTACGAATCAAATATCTGACTTAGAAGTAATGGGCCGTCTGGTCCAGGTTTTTTGGTGTCTGCAGTGAACAGTACAATAATCGTACGATGCCATCTCACATAGCCGCGCGGTCTAAGGCGCAGGTCTGCGACCTTGCGCTTGTTGGGATCGTGGGTTCGAATCCCACTGGGGACATGGATGTTTGTCTGTTGTGAGTGTTTGTGTTGTCAGGTAGAGGTCTCTGCGACGGGCCGCTCCCTCGTCCAGAGGAGTCCTACTGACTGTGGTGTGTGTCTGGATGTGATCAAGGGAAAAATAAACAACCTCGACACCTACTGTGAGTAGGTAGAAGAGGGAAGGACTACGAAACGCCATCTCATGTATTTAAAGTTAATTACTAGAAATTACACGTAATCATGGAAATATATTGAGCTCTAAAAGGAAAAGGTTTATTCAAACAAAACGCAACATGAAAACAGAGTCATAATATTTCAAACATTTAACACGTTATCTCTTTGCTCCGTGGTAGTGAATCCAGGGAAATGAAGGCTACGAACACAATACCACAGCTTCTCTGATTAAATCCGTAAGACGGACAGCAAAGTGTACAAGCAAAGACTACAAAAATAATCATGGCATTCTGTGAGAAGCGAATTCAGAATATTTGACGGCCGAAATGTTGCGCTACAAAAACACGTTGACGAAGTGCAGAAAAGCAGACTCTAGAACTGGATGGCGTGCAACTGCACAGCAACGAGGAAGGATGTTTGAAAAGAGAGAGAATAACAACTGAGGTGTGTACTGGTCAGAAACGACACAATTCTTTGACGGTTTTTGATTGTGTTTATAGCATTTGTCGCAGTAAATGGGAAAACTGATGTAGAACATGTCTGAGCAGTTAACCATCGGAATCATGGATATGTACGAGAGTAAGATAAGAAAGATACATTAATCTGTAAAAGTTCTTGCTTTTTTTTTGCACAAAATGAAAGCATAATGGGGAAGCAATGGGGGATATGTGTCTGGCGGTCGCACCTTCTATTTGCCCCACCGTCCGCAAGTATAATCTCCGAAACTACTTGACGGATTAAATTTATTATTGACGTCTACAGTAAAATCTGGCAGTGAATCTCCTTTTTCGTCATACCGACCAATACTCTCCCTGTTTTGCACTTACACGAAACGCAAAATCAAACTTTATCTATTTATATATATATAAAGATTTGCATATAATAAAATAAGTTATGAACTGCACGCGTAGTATCAATCCTGGCATGTTCCCTTTCTTATTACCTCTTTACTTGCAACCGGTGACAGCTAAACTTGAGGTGGTCCGACACATTAGTGCGAGGACATGCCATATAAAATGTGAACCAGATTAGTTTAACGGTTTTCGCCTTACCAAGTGACACAACATAACCCTCCTTTAGTTGAAATTATCTCAATAAACCGTAAGCCTTGCGGGTATTGCATGTCATATTCCCTACAATATTTTGTTCTGAACATTTTTTAATTTCACGGAAGTTTCAACGTATGCTCGAAATTCGGGAAGAAATAACAGCGGGTTTTCTTGCGACATATTCGTTATTATTATTAATTTTACTGAAAGGGGCCTACAGATTTTAGTAAAAATTCTCCTCCCCTAAAAAAAATTAAGTGAAACCCACTGATAGGTCTTTGAGTTGCTACACGCAGAAGACGGACGGACAGATACATATTGCGAACTTTGATAGTCACATTTATGCAACTTTTCACTTAGAAAGCACTAAAATGCCTTATAACATAAACATACGTGGAGAAGTTAAATTTAAAAAAAAAGGAAATTTTACGTTATCTCAGAAGTGTTATTTGCAGCACTGAAAATATGACGGACACAAAAGGTATGAATTTTGAGATTCAAGTCTTGTGGGATAGAAAGCCGCGTAGGGTAGCAAATCATAGTCTTGGGTGACTCCCTGTAATAAGGCCGCAAGCTTTTCCCAGATGTTGGCAAATATTTGCCAGTCTACATGGTGTCATACACCAAAAGATTTAAAACTTCGACACAGCTCAGGACCTCTGACTTTGTAACATGAATTTTCCAGCCTCTGCACCTAGTATCTTGAGCAGAGGATGCTACTGTCACATGTTTAGCAGAGCTGCTTTATTTGTAAGCTACAAACAAACCCTTTAAAGACTACAGTTCACCTGAATTACGTTTAAAAATTCAGTTTGTACCGCCCAGTAAATAAATTTCGCCACGGTTATAAAAATCAATCAACGTTGTTTACGGAAGTAATAGCTGCTTATTATGAGATTCATACAGAACGAACAAATACACTGTGTGGGCAGAATGTAGAATGTTTTAATGTTAAACTTGCTGCTACATAAAAGGAACCTCTGTACTTTAAAGAGTTATTGCACAAGACGAAGAATCTGTGGTCTGATTTGTTAGCAAGAAGATGTGAAAACGGGAGGATGAGATTTCAGTACAGTGACAACTACATGGGCCAGAGAAACCTTTACGAATGCCAAGTGGGTGGAAAGATTAAAACTAGGGCGAAAGAAAGCTGCACGTTCTGGGGGGCCACTAGACGCAACACGTGTTGAGGTTAAGGCGTATCCGAGACAAACGAAGAATCAATATTTTTAAAACTTTATTTGGAACGTGCGGTGCAAGAAACGATCCAGACACAACCAGAAAACGTTATTCTGATGGAATCTGGACATTTTCGAACCGATGGACCAAATGCATTACAAAGCGGGATAATTTCTTAGAAAAATAAAACAAATGACTAATATGCGATTGTTCTGTCAAAACTTAAAATACAGTTGCCTTTAAGGTCTTCGTTCGTCTGGACTATTGCGCAGCGTTGATTGATAGCTACGGACGTTTCGGGACAGCCAATCGGTACTATCTTCAAGGGTCAAGCAGTCTTGGGGACAGGTAGGCCGTCCCGAAACTTTGGTAACTAAATACCAACCAACGCTGCGCGATATCCCGCAACAGTGAAGGCTTCATTTACACCATGACGGAAGCCTGAAATTGCGCAATTTATCTTTAACTTTCATTTGCTTTTACAGACCGCCTGCAGACCATACTTTACACTTTCAATTCATAACAAAACTCCAGGAACATTAACTTTTAGCTGTGTGGAGTGTAAAGAAATAAATCTTAAAAAAGCGTGTTTCTGTCTGCCACAAACGAACTCAAGAACAATGACGTATGCAAGACACTGGTAACACCAGCAACAAGTAAGCGCATCTCTGTACGCTCTGGTAACACGAGTTACGGACTCGTCCTGTGATATCAGCGTATCGTCACAAAATAGTCCGCGCGAATCACCCTACAAATTCTTTCCTTCTCAGTTGTATGATTCGAGTATGGATTATGGATAATCTAGGCATCGTGTGGCCCTGGTCAATTTCCTCAGGGACCTGTGGAGCCTTACGTGACACATAATAAAAAAGGGAAAGCAATCCCTGTGCAGGCCCTGATGGTTCCAGGACGTTGAGGGTCCCAGATTTCTAGACAATCGGCACATGAAGGTGGTAAGGTTGTCAGACCTACGCACCGGCCGCCTTCACCCCCCAGGAAATATTCCTGGTGCGCATTTCTGTTAGAAGCTGAGTCGACCGCAGGGCCATAGTACCATAGGTCGGACATATTAAATCATTTAAAATTGCAATCATATAATCGGGAATCAAACCCGCAACCTTCCAGCTTGTAGTGCAGTGCTTCAACCAACTGCGCCACCACATAATATTAGTACGCCAAATACAGGTATTAATACTATGTTCTAACGCCTCTTTTTGGCACTTCGCAAAGCATTTGTGTCTGCGTGTCTCGAGTTTGAAAACTTTGGGCACAGCAGGTCTAGATCCTCTATGGAAAAGGCGTTCATAAGGGGGCCATATTATTTGCCAGATCCACTCCATTTTACACGAATCAACCAACCAATCAATCAGTCAGTCAATCAATAAGTTAATCAACCAATAAATCAGATGAAACTTCAGTAACATGTTCCAACGTGCACGTGCCCGGTGCTCTGGCGTGGCGCATATCCCCCACGCAAAGATATCGGCTTCAAGAACGGCTTTGTTCAAGTGTGGATTTCTCTTCATCTGTTATGCCTGAAATCTACGGGTCCCACCATGCCTGAGATACGGCTCCCGTCTGCCTCTTGCTGCCTTCAGCCATCACTGTTATCCTGTAAAGGTGCATCGGCGGTGCAGGGAAAACGCACCGACAATCGAACCAGCTTCCTTCCAAGTACAATCCTGCGGTATTATCTTATCCTTTGATACCATATGGTAATGCTGGCAGTGTTTTGCCGCTGTGTAAACTAATGTAATTTATTGTTTTGTATTCTATAAACATATTATTTGTTCAGCTGGTAACAACTGGGGCAGGTATATTTGTACATATGACACTTGCACCAACCAACAATCTGAATGATTGCACCTGGTGCCAATCTCTCCACCCAGTGAATCAAGTCACCTCGACAAAGATTGTTCCTGTAGAGGCGCCTCACGAGATTAAAGGCATATAGACAGCAAATACATAAAACTCCACACAATCTCAACCTGGGTACCAGATGGAAACTAGCCGTTAATGACAGGCTCTGGTGCCCTTTCTTTTCGAGGGTAAGAACATCAGATACAAATTCGGTACAAGGATGGGTAGACTTCACAGGCGTAGAGAAAACTGGCACAGAGTGAGAACAACTCTGTCACTGCAAGCGGAAGGTTATGCCAGTCCAGGTATTGTTTTGAAGACTTGCCCCCCTAATGAGCGTTGTGTTGACAGGTGCGTATTATTAGCACTAGGAAGTGTGCGAGTTATAGGCACACGTGTACGCTCTCCACAACCATCCTCAAGGATTTCTGTCTCTCGCAATATCTGGCGTTCTTTACATAGGCTTACGCAGTATTGACAGAATCTGGTCACACTAACAGAGTAACTAAGTTTGGGAAAGCCAGTACGGGGTTCGAATCCACTTAGGGCTAGAGATTTTTCTCTCCTCCAAAACGTCCAGGCCGGCGCTGGGACCCACTCAGACTCCTATCCAATGGGTACAGGGGTTCTTGTCCGTAGGTAAAGCGGCTGGGGCGTGAAGTTAACCACTCACCTCCCTCTAGTGCCGAGATTAAAAATAAGTGGCGCTATACTTCTACTTCCTCTCATATGCCTTCACGGTTTGGATAAGGTACACTTTACCTTTACCTTTACACAAATTTACATAGCAGTTTTGGACGATTATCATAATCATCATCATCACCACCACCACGTAGTCTGTCTTACAACAGGTCCATAGCCTCTTCAAAAGCGAGTTCGCCTGACTGTGCAATCTGGTGCTTCCTCTTTCAACTTCCAGGGTCTTCTTGTTTCCTCAAAGACATCCAATAGTTCCTTACCTTTTCTTCCTGACCCTTCTAATTTTTCCTTCAATAACGCGTTCTAGAAGACAATTCCCATGGAGGATATGACTAATCCAGGCAGCATTCTTTCGTTTTATTGTATGTACAATGTTTCTTTCCTCCTTGATTCTTTGTAACACTTCATTTTTCACACGATCGGCCCATCTGATCTCTATCCTTCTACAGCACCACATTTCAAAACTCAGTCAGAACTGTACAACAATTACCACTCACACCAACTGCATACAACAAATATACATCTGCATAAGCAACAACTACGAAGGCGTATAAGGAAAATGGAGGAAATATTCCACAGATAAAGCACCTCTGAATCTAAACCTGCGGCTAGGAAAATCTGGGAAAATATTTCCAATCCTGGACAACCGCTGTATAACCGAAAGAAACGATCTGAGAAAACTATGAAGCACACAGGTCTGAGGGTGCTGAAACTGAGGCACAACTAATACTGGGAAATCTCAAACACGTCTTTATAATTATTCATCCAAAATGGACGGGAAATTATGGAGAAAAAATGTTAGGATGCGCGGGTGTCCGAACAAAATGTGCTTATCAGACCGCGAAGAGGAAGTCGGCTTTTCATACAGACGTACCACCTAAATTAGCGTTTCTGAACCTATGGGTCGCGACCCAAATTTGGGTCACGCATCTATGCTTAGTGGGTCAAGAAATGATTACTTTTATGCTAGTTTTTAGAACGTATATGTTTATTTTCATATCATTCACTCATTAAAATACCACATTTGTTACAATGAGTCATGTTTTTTTACACGTACCTTTATATCTGAGGTCTGGGGTACCAAGCAAAGCCCTTGAACTAAGGTAGGTCGCGGCTCAAAAAGGTTGAGAACCGTTGGTCTAAATCATCTGGATCGCCTTGGAAACAGACGAATGCATTCACAGCTATACCGACAGACAGACAGACACACAGACAGACGGTGGATGCCAATATGGCTTTAAGGCTATAGGTGTCCAAACCACAGCCTTCTATCCATGGTCAGTTTTCCAAATAAGAGCTATAGAATGTACCCCTTTAGAGCACGTTCAGCTTTTAACCTTCACAAACACAGCACTTTGCCCATACAGCATATTTATGCTTTTCAGTACCACAAGACAAACATATTGTTTCCCTAACAGTATTAACCGACTGGCCTGCATAATCGAGAAGCAGTGGGTTACCTGTGAAGCAGGAACTATTTTCTTAAATATTATTCGGAAAAAATTCAGTCTTCAAGCCGCTAACAAAGTCTAATCGCATGTTTAATTTCTGATTCTAATTGACAAGTTTCGGTTACATTTATTATAGGCGGTCTACAATAATATTAGTCAAATCGTAATTTCGTCTGCAGTCCGCGGGTTAACAAGGTTTATATTTCAGGCCTACATAAAGCAGAAATCGGACTTCGTCCAGTTTGTCAAATAGAGCTGACCATGCAGCGACTGATCATGATATTAAAATAATGCATGTTTCTGATCATCTGTAGCCTTGGTAGGAAACATTTCTCTTTGTAGCCTAATACTTTAATCGAAATAAAACGAACGTACTTTATACGTCAATGCAGTGTCACGTCTGTGTTGTTTATTATCTCTACAGCAACAGATTTATAGCTGCAATAAATTATCATCAAACCCAAGGATGCAAGAAAGACAGCAAGGAAGGTATTCGGAAAACACGTGAATGGAACAGGGCGCCTCTCCAGTCTTCTTGTACGATGAGCTATTTTCGTGAGATTTTATATAAGGTAGGAATTACATTTGACCGTTGCAGAGCAACAATGCCACAAGCAATTCTTATTTTCTCATGCGTGTTATATTACCTTCCTATATCACCAATCTTTATTTGTAATTCACTTAAGTCCTTGTAAATTTCAAACAATGTAGATTAGTTAATGAATCATATTCTGAGCGGGAGCACAGAGCGATCAACGGATAGCTGTCATACCATAAGGTTATCCAAGAGCTGAATAAGCCCACCGTTGTGGGTATCAATTCAGTAAATTGGTTTGCTACTGACGTGAATTCAGATTGCCTGGAATTCCTATGTTAGGCCTTACCCCCCTGTAAGTCTCTCTGCGATAGCGCATAGATTCGGGCTTCTGCTCCTCACCTGCATCTGTAACGTGTACACCCTCAGAGGGTTGAAGGACAGGCAGAGTTTCTATTTGCAATGAGCAGTGCCCTTTGGGTTGTGACTGAAAAATATCCGGTTGTGGGACCCAATTCCCGTCTTCTACTCAGTAGACACACTACTATATCACCCTCTCCTTTCATGATACTTGTCTATATGCCACATACAGGAAAAAGAGTTGTAATCAAAAAGCTACATTGCGGCCTCGTCACTAGATTCGGGGTGTGACCTCTGGAACATTAATATTAATTAACACAGGATTCTGGTTATCTGTTTTTCTCGTGGAGTTTGACCGGCTGAGAATCATGTTACATGAATGGGACAGGACAATCCCCGTGTAAATAAAGTGAAATTGTGAAGTACTGGGTGTAACATTTGACAGGAGAATCAGGAACACATGGAAAATCCATGTAGAAAGGAAGAAAGCCAATGTCTGCAGAAATGCAAGTGGGATGTACTCCCTATTCAACAGTGAGTCATTAAGCGCTGTCATTAAGATAACCCCCACAAAGCACACATTAGGCCTACAAGGCCTTATGCCTGCTCCGCCTGCGAATTTGCAGCGAAAAAATGTCTTCCGAAAGAGCAGCACCTGAAAAAAAAAGATTATCTGCACAATTGGCAAACTTTCCAAGACTTAAGCTGATCCGCAATTTGCGTGTGGCTTTCAGAATTTTGTAGGTTTACGATTTAACCATAAAGTTATGCAGGCAGCCATAAGAAGCCATAGAACGTCGTAAGTAGGACAATATTGGTAACCGTGGGCAAGGCAAGACCCAACAGCGAAAAAGCAAGTCTTGAACTTGGGATCAGTAAATCATACGACCATTCAAGTTAAAACTACAGCCAAAGTTAAGTAAGCCACGATATGATCTGCTGTGCAAAGCCTTGACTGACGGAGACACGCATACGTGCATATTGTGTCAAAAAAGTTAGTATGTGCAGTATGCACACAAAATGTAGTTATATACAACCGACAAAGACTGCCACTTCTGACAAAACTGGCCCGGGCCGTCTCTCGTCACTATGGGTGCCCTAAGAGTCTATAACACCACGTTTCTGCACTTCGTATTAATACGGTCATGAGTATTAGGAGGAGCTCGACACTAAGACGGAACAACTGACCGCCAATTGCACGGTTAATTTGACTTTTGGGGCACTGCGCTGTATTTCAAAGGTGTGAAGGACTCGGAGCGCAAACCCTTACCGCCAGTCTTTGTCGTACGTTTATGTTATTACCCGTCATTATTTTAAAAATGTATGTTTTTGTGTAGAAGCTCAATAAATCTGAAACGTCGAAAAGGTTGATTTTCGCTCTTTTCCTCCGTTTTGCCTTTTAACACCCCAGCAGAGACGGAACTGGGGATGTTAGAACAGGGAAACTACCCTGGGCTCAAATAATTAAGAGGGCACGTGAATTATACCCAACAAATATATCTCAACTTGAACTGAGGTTTCTCCTAGTTTTCTTCAGTCCTTCTACGCGAATGCTGACTTATTGCATGTAGAAAATAATCACTATCTTACAGTATTAACTGTTAGGCCTTAAACCCTACCACGCCGTTCTCCTTTTAAACGCAGGTAATTCGGAAGCGTATGAAGACTACGCGAAGTTACATCCCCGTATTAGCGCCGTGAGAACCTAAAATCCTACAAGTAACGATAATCGATTTTCAAGACATCCCCACCTAAATACCGCTCTACTCCCAGCCGTGAATCTTCGGTCGATAGACACAAAAGAGGCCCGCCGCTGGCGTTGCCATCAGTTGCACAACACAGCAGCAGTTACACAAAGTTACGACATCGGGGACGTCACCACGATGCCTAGCGTATCTACTTCATATCCTGAAACACAGACCTTGACTTTTTATACCACTTACCTCTACAGCACGTAGCTTATGATAATGGTAACATAATGATGGGAGTATCGTATTAAAATTGCTATTAGGGACTGAGGCTGCTATGATGTAAGTGAATAAAACTGGCTCCAGATATTGTTACGTGTTGGATTTTGTTGTTAGCTGTGTTAAATTTCGAGTTTCAGAGACACATGTTCATCTGCTTAAGTGATTCAGTGAGTTAGACAGAGAGAAAACTAAGCAGCGGTTAGTTCCTCTCACATTCTTTCCAATTAATCGTACAGTAGTAAAGACGAAAATAGCTTCCACTCAAAGCTATTTTAGAGCATTATATAAATTCCAGGACTGAAGCCAGTTCTAAAGGGTTAGGACGTTGGTAGGTTACCTTTTCCTTTGCTGTGGTGCAACAGCCCAACTCGGGCCTAGGCCGCCTCACTGTAGAGGTTTCTAGATCTCACACACACACGCGCGCGCGCACGCACGCACACACACAGCCTATAGGACTCCTCTGAACGAGAGACCGGCCCGTGGCAGAGACCTCTACCTGACAACACAGAACACTCACAAGAGACAGACATGCATGACCCCGGTGGGATTCGAACCCACAATCCCAACAAGCGAGCGGCCGCAGACCCACGCCTTATAGATCGCGCGGCCGCTGGAATCGGCATTGGTATATTACACTTGGAATTATTTGGTACTGCTTAGTAATTGGTAAGAGGGATAACGTCCAGTACTGAATTCCCTGCGCCGTTGGGCTTGGAATAAAACGACAAGATCTGGCGCGTTAGAACGTGCCTCGTATATGTTATATTTATTGGTGGCAGAATTTTAGCATCTAGTCATTCTGTTTTCATTCTCATTCCAGATGGCAATGGAGCAGACAGATGTACTACAAAGGGCAAGGTTTTGCAATTTCAAAACGTATGAAAGGCCGTCTGCAGTATTCAGCAGATTACTTCCCTACACAGCATTAACATACTGATTTTTATAACCGAGGTCGATTGAGTTTATTGTCCGGTACGAAATGAATCTTCAAATGAGGGACACTACTTTTTCTGACAACTCGCATCACTGCTACACCCAAACCGCTTTGCTTAACGGGAGGCAGCGCAGTGCTCGCCGTTATTTTAATGTGCCGTGAATCGCGTTCCACTCATTGTAGTGCGATGTATTGCAGTTAATACTAAGGTTTTATTCATCACTTTAAAAAAAAGGTGCTGAAAATGGTTTGTTTCTCCTCGCAGACATGCAAGAAATCTAACAAACACGTTGCTCGTTACACGCTCAAGTTCTGTAAGTTAACACTACAAGACGGGAAGTGTAAATCGACACTTGTCACGTAAAATAATATCCCTGTATGATTCAGGCAAAATTCCTTCTGCAAACGGTTAAACGTATTCGCCCCGCAAATTGTATGCGCATTTTGTGTGAGCATATTTCTGTCCCATCACATTCCTCTATAGTTCCTGGAAACTTCAGTACTGAACAACGAAGAAAACAAAGCAGTCGGGTATATATTCGAAAGCGGATCTGTAGAAACATGGTGCACAGACGTCTGATTGGGAATTTATTTTTCGTCTCAAGAAAACGCCTCGGTGTTTAAAATCCGTACTGACTTGTTTTCACTAGCAACGTTCAGGTGCCTTTCATACAAACTATTGTTCCCTCATGTCATCTCTTCTTCCACCTTCAGTATAGAGTCCAAACAAAAAAGAAAATTCTTTCGAACTCAGTGTCGCAGAACTACACCAAACTTTGTTACACTATTTCGATTTTGCTTTAGTTTGGGTCATTACAAACATCACCCGATCGCCTGCCAGAACGATTAATCGAGGTCCCAATACAAATTATACGAAAAGTTCGAGGCATGTCTCGAAGAATACGTTACAACATTCCGCTAACTACTTAGAAACGACGCACAACTAATACTAAAAGTATGTGAGTAAGAATTCTGGTTTCTATGACAACTTGAACAAGGACATTCCCTAAAACACTGCGGCGCTAGGTTACAGAGATGACACAAAGTACAAGTAGGCTGCAATACTCAAAGCAGTGCAAGCCTGGGATATACAGAGATAAAGATCCACGGTGAGACAAATGCAGCAGGTCTCGCCTTCGATTAGCAACTGTAAGAGTCCTGTCACTGCAAATGGCGGAAGTGTACTGCAAGAGGTACGTCACTTTAAATTCATCTGGATCTTGGTTAGTTCATATGGCAATGCTGCCTCATCTCCACTAAATATTTCATTCAAATATTCATATATGTGTATGCGTACTTATCTTTGAATGAAAACGGGAAGTTGTGAACTCTAGAATTTGAAAGGCTGCGACCGTACTCTTTTGCGAGATCCTATCCACGCACTCTTCTGCAAAATCTGAGAAAATCCAAGAAAGTCTTCAGCCTATAGCACCTTGCAGCTTGGTAACACATTGTACCGACCACCTGTAGTGCCTTACCGCTCGGTTCAAATTTCGCAGTAGGGTACAGGTGGGTATGATCAATATAAGCAGCTATTCCCTTAACAGTCTGTGGGCTGATCTGGCAGAAGAGTGGTAGCGCTAATCTATACTCCATGGAGCAGTCCTCCATGATAAACTAATAGCTCCTCAGCTAGTCAATAAATTACCCGCATTTGATGGAACCCGCAAGTTCCTTACCACATTCAAAAGCGCCCGCCACCTGTCCCTATCCTGAGCCAGAGTGATCCAATCCATGCCTCGCGCTATCACTTTTTGAAGATCCATTTTAATATTATCCTCATATCTACGCCTATGTCCTCCAAGTGGTCTCTTTCCCTCAAGTATTCTAACCGAAAGCCTGTATGCAATATCCTGTCTCCCATACGTGCCACATGCCCCGCCCATCTCATTCTTAAATTTAATGTGTTCCATGTCCGTGCACTATATTATACAAAAAAACATTAAACACCAACAAATGCATAAAGGATTTTTTTTCATCACTTGTAACACACTCCTACATGTTTCGACAATGCTGGGTTATCTTCAGGGAGAACTTTCTGCCGTGGTTACACTATGGTTGCACTTTATAATTGAGCTGTGGCAGTACACAATCAACAGCTCAATTATAAAGTGCAACCATAGTGTAACCACGGCAGAAAGTTCTCCTGAAGATGACCCAGCAGGGTCGAAACATGTAGGAGTGTGTTACAAGGGATGAAAAAAAACCCTTTGTGCATTTGTTGGTGTTTAAAGTTTTTTGCATCTCATTCTTCTTTATTTGATCGCCCGAATAATATTTGGTGAGGAGTACAAATCACGAAGCTCCTCGTTATGTAGTCTTCTCCGCTCCTGTGTTCCCTCATCACCCTCCGGCCTAAATATCTTCCTCGGCACCATATACTCGAACACCCTCAGCCTATGCCCTCCCTCAATCTGATTGACCAAGTTTCGTAACCGTAGAAAACAACAAGCAAAATTACAGTTCTGTATATATTAATCTGCACATTTTTGGATAGCAGACTGGAAGACAAAAGATTCTGCACCAAATGATAGCAGTTTTCCCTGACTTCAATCTGCTTTTAATTTCTTCTTGAATGGAACTTCGATCCCCTAGGATTTTTCCCAAATATTTGAACTTTCCACCCTTTCAAAGGATTTATTACCTATATTTATACTGTCATTTTCTACTGCATGCTGGTCTTGCGACATGACCATATACAGGACTTAGTTTCCTCAGCATCTAGTTCTAGGCCAGTCTCCTTACTAGCGACTACTAAAGCTTCTGCGCTTTTCTTTACAGTACATGGACTTCAACCAAACATATTAAAATCATCATAAACCAGAAACTGATGTGTACCATTTAATTTCAAGCCGTCTAGTTTGCCTGAACCCTCCTAATGGCATGGCTGATACGTACTACCTGGTTTCGATGTTCAGTTCTTGGAATTTTACTAACAAAGTGCATTTATGTGTTGCCTTTGTTACTGAAGCTCCTTATGGGCTTTCAAACAGTAGACGGGAAGGTGAAAGTGGGTTCATATTATTCCATTAACGGCCTGGGAATCCGAAGCACAAACCACGTGAAGACGACGAACGGGCCATGACTGCGAGGCACACATAATATGTGAGAGTTAGTTCAATTCGATAGCCCTAAAAATTGAAAATCGCCGCGGATCAACTACCACTCGAGACATAACTTAAAAAAAAATCGCGTCAGCTCAACTACCACCCATGGCGGAACTTCGAATATCGCGTCAAATCAACTACCAGCTAACACGGGACTTTGAAAATCGCGCTGGATAAACTACAGTGCACAGTCGGACTTCCCCTTATTTTAATGCTGTCGCAAGCAACACGCCGTGAATAAGGCAACCATTGTTTCTTGTTCCCAGGAGGTTTCACCGAGGGCGCCTTTCTGATTGACGCTATGAGGTTGACAAGTTGGCAGGACATGACAAATATTCAGTACAAAATTTCTGTCTCTTTTATCTGATGGTTTACGAACCAAATACATGTTATTAATAGGGTTTTGAAAGAACAGACTACCTTCTTCTTCGTCTTCTTCTTATTAGTATTCCGAACCACACCTACCCATCACCCTGCATGCCTGTTTGTCTCTCTTTCCGAACCTCTGTTTCAGCTCCAGAAATCGATATCAATCCTACCAATGTCGAAATGTCACAGTAAAAGTAATAAGGCTTCTTTCTTTCTTTCTTTCTTTCTTTCTTTCTTTCTTTCTTTCTTTTTCTTTCTTTCTTTCTTTCTCTCTTTCTTTCTTTCTTTCTTTCTTTCTTACCTTACATTGCCATGGCAACGCCGTTTGTTTTGTTGTTGTTGTTGTTGTTGTTGTTGTTGTTGTTGTTGTTGTTGTTGTTGTTGTTGTTGTTGTTGTTGTTGAAGTCAATTTAATATGATGCCAGTGAAAGTTCCGTTTCATCATTTAGCCCCATGGAACGGAGTCCTGTTTGAGAAGCTAATATTTGCTCAGTCAGTCAACAAATTCTCGGCGTTCATAAGCACTTGTCGCTGGTCCCTACCCTGAACCAGATGAATCCAGTAGGTCGTTCCTAAGGATTCGTCCAAGACATGTGCCGAATTTCGTAACATTAAATACTCGATGGTAAATTGCGTCTAAACACCTGCACAACCTTGATTCTGAAGGAACACATTTCGTCCGCTACTCATGACTGCTTATGCAATATATTCACAGACACTTTCCTCGCCTTGATGCCTCTCCTACCTGTGAGTCATGTTGCGCGACTACACATCGTTGTTTCATTGCACTGACACTGGCAAATAAAAATTATTTTTAACGGCAAAAAGGTGATCAAGTATAACTTCGCAAACAGGCAAAAATGATTCTCTTCGTCGTTTCTTAAACAGAGGCTTTCGCAAAAAAAAAAGTCTGCAATGAAACTTGTAGGCTAAAAGGCTGAGATCTTAATGACATGGTCTACTTTCTATGTTACGCAACATCTTAATGACATTTATAAATGCTGGTATTAGCTCAATGCAGTAATACGCTTCAGGTGCATATTGACCGAAATAAATTTTGCCAAATTTTGCCGTAGACGTCTAATAACAAATTTTTCGAAATTTGTTGAGTCGCCACATATGATTAACTCTAACATAAACATAACATGAACATGAGTTCCCCACAGTAAGTTCAATTTATTCAGTCCGCATGAAGAAGGCATAAGAGGAGACTTCAGTCTACGAAAATATTCATGCTGGACAGTCTGTTATCAAAAGGAAGGCTGGTTAAAAAGATATGTCGAGCCAAGAATTCGAGAAATTAAGGCACGCATTCCACAGTTTGGCACACTTAGATAGATTCTGTCGTTTAAACATTCATTAAACAAATATTTACAAATCTGTGCGGGTAATCAATTAATTTCATTTCAAACCCTCAGACCTTGAAGTCTTTTTCAGAAATTGTGTTTTAAAATTGATACCAATAAATGTTGAGAAATTAAATACTCTATGCAGCCCTCACATTTCCTGTGGCCTCCACTCCAACTAGAAACTTTATAACCACAAATTACTGTGAAGAATGGAGGTCAAATATTTAGACGTTATATTAAAGAAAAATATCAAACTCACTGGAGCCTCTAGTTACACACATAAAAGAATTCGAAATGTGTTTCAAAATTATAATAAGAATAATGTTCTTGACAATTAAAATATTACACAGGAACCTCAAATTACAGACAATTCCAACGTTATTGCAAACATTTAGTTACGAGAATGCTTAGATTACCCGAATCTTGCGCTGACACAATAATGACAATATGAACTGACAAAAGATCAATGGCTCTTCTGCAGACCGCCAGATAATCTCTGCACCCAATAGTCCTCGAAGATGTGATGCAAGCATTGGCAATGAAAGAGTTCAAGGAAAAGATAGGAAATCAGTATTAAGTGATAAGTTACAACATGCGTATTGTATAGACTTTTACGTTCAATAATAATTGACACATAAAGAAATAATTACAGAAAATTCGAAAGTAAATAATTTAAAAACACCGTTAACTAGTGACAAATCTTGAAGAGATTTTCTCCGGATCGCCAATTAGGGTGCAGCTACACATACACGCCTAACTTTTCTGTGGTTTTAAAATGTTAAGATAGGTGGCATGATAATCTGCTTCGGGCCACAAATAAATATGAAACATCCCGTTATGGTCTTCGCGGTACGTTAACTGCATCAAAATGTCCAGCTACTCGCTCCATCTTCTGACTGCTCATTCGGCTGGCTCCCACTCATTTCGCAACTAACCCTCGACGTCAAGGGCACCTTCCCCCTATCTGCCGGCAGGCTGATTTCACGTTTCAGCCTTTAACAGTCAACCACATACAGCAACAGAATTTAATAATTAATCTCTAAGAGACGGAGCAGCACAACAACACAAAAATACGCAACCAGAATTATTGTGTGGGCCTGACGCTAAGGCATCGCTGTGGCTGACGATTCCGTTCTTCCGTTTTGTGTGACGCTGCGTCAATGGGTGAACGGATCCCAGCGTTTCGAGGGAAGGTAGTGTCCTCATCACCAAGAGCCAATAGGTCCTACAGATCGGTAAGTCTTCTACGACCTATCGACCCTTAAAGATGATGAAATGTCGGGATCCGTTTACCCATTGACGCAGCGTCATATGAAAGAAGAGCGGAACCCTTAACCAGAAGTATTACTATACGAAAATTTCTATAAAATGTACAGTACTTTTAAATTGAACCCCAGGCTAACAAGCTTGCCCACGACCTGGTCAACATTAATTTATACCTAACGCTTCACAGATTCCAAACATCTTGTGAGCCCTGCAATTAAAAAATTAAATAACTAAGTAACATTTATATTACCTTCTAATTAATTACCCAACAATCTGACCAACCAGTTGGTTTAATATAATTAATTAACCTACTAGTGACTAACATACTAATGTTACTAAAAAGTAACTAACTGACAGACTCACCCACCAGCTAATAAACGCACCTACTTACGCCTCATCTTCTTTAATTACTTCTCCCTATTATTTTATCAACACAGGTCATAAATATTTCTTGTTTCTCCCTCTCTTTGTACATGTCCTGCCCAAACCAGCCTTCCAGGCTGTAATCACACGAACTAAGTGCTGTCGGCCGGGAGTCAGCACCTGGTGTAGGCGGACAGAAAGCAGCTGCCACTATTTCTGTCTGACCAACTTCGAGCTCGTCGCAACAGAATAAGATCTATAAAGCTCCTTAGACAATACCTAGGTGCACAAAGCGCAAAACCTGTTTCACACTGTGTCGAGAGTTCTAAGAAACAAGCTACAAAATTATTCTGAACGTACTCTTCACAACCCTTATTCTTTTCATTCTGAGGCACTCTCGGCTACTGGGCACCAAGGCCCCTCATTTTCTGGGTTTTTGAACCTTGTTTGCAGTAAAGGCGGGTTCACACTGTTCACTTTGGATGAATCACTAAAAGTGAACAGTGTAAACAGTCCATTCATCAAAAGTGATCATCCACGATGAAGGATGAAAGAAGTTGGCCGCAGCCAAATTTCGTTCACTTGGGATGAATCATCCTGGATGAGTCGTCGAAAGTGACAAATGTAAACGTTCCTCCGCAGTGTACAACGAGTGCTTCTACTGTTTGCTGTCTGGTTGCTTCTTCTGTTGAGTTTGAAATACCGAGTATGGTCTTCAGGTGGAAAGACTTTCTTCTTTTGCTGTTTTGCAATAATATTTCTACATTACTTAATTAAATAATATCAAACAACAACGATACCTAACGCATGATTTCAGTTGCTGCCATATTGATATGAACTGTCCTGTTCATATTGATGAACAATGTAAACAGAATTTGGTTCATCCATTGAATTCACTTTGGATGATTCATCCAAGATGATCATCCCGGACGACCAACGTAAAGCCGCTTTAAGCTTGTAGTACGATTCCTTGGACTGGGGATCGGTCAGCACTAAGGCATTTATTCACAAAGATGACAAAAGCACCAAAGAAAAAAAAGAAAGAAGGCAATGTACGAGTAGTGTAAGTTTGTGGCGCTTTTGTGTAACCACTGTGGTTATGGAAGCGCAGCAATGCCTTCCCTTTTTATTGTTGACGTACAATGTTGTTGTCAACAATGTAATAAATATTGAAAGCATTGCCATGGAAGAACAGCGGTGCGTTCTCCGTTTTGCTGAGTCGCCGCTGATAGTATGAAACACGCTTTGGTCTTCGTGAAAGGTACCCGATATTTTTGTGTGATTTTAAACAAATCTGGAGTTTCTCGACAGATTTTTGTACGGACCCCAACACTAATTCCAAAAAATTCATTCAGTGGGAGTCACCCTGATACAAGCGGACATACAGACGGACAGACAAACAGACATGACGATGCTAATAGTCGCTTTTCGCTATTTATGCGAACGCGTTTAAAAATGCAGACATGATCCACGCCACAGACCGTGCGGCTACTGAAATAAGTAGTTAGCACAAATAGCAACAGAAAAGCCTACTTACGACAGTCGACAGTTGTTCCAACAGCCTGAAATATCACGCTAAAGAGACAACTAACTCCGTGGTTCAGGGTCTATCTTGAAAATTACGTAGCTGCTCAGCTAGCGAATGAAATTCAGTAGGAAACCGTGAAGTTTCATTATCGTGTTCACAAAAAATCAGCTACTGAACAACACTGTGTCTTGAGCAAGGTGATACAGTCTCTGCTTCCACACTACTTAATATTCATTTTAATACTAACCTACCACCTAAGCACAGGTTTCCTTGAGCTTTTCTTTTTTACTAAAACGTTGTATGAATTTTTTATATTGACTCTGCACTCACGTCTCACCCATCTTTCTCTGTGATTTAATGGCCATAACAACGTTGTGTGAACTGTACTAAAAACATGCTCCTTATCCGCAACCTCCCTGGCAACTTCCTCTCTCTTGCTTTCAAATTTTCTTTCCCGCGTCGCATTCTTGGACACCTCAATATTTTCTTTCGTCACAAGAGTCCCAAGTTTCATACTGGTACAAAAATAATAGCCTCATTTACACTCTCCCAGCTTTTTAAAAGCCCAGTGTATCATAACATTGGGGTTGGTCAGCACTCCTTTCGGCTACGTATGCATTCTTATCCGCTTGTTTGATTTGCTTTTAGGAACTTCAGTTACGCTGAAAGCCCATTATCTCAGACAGGTGACTGGCCGATCCCAGCTGAGTTATTTGTGTTCCCTGTCAGTGGCAGGCGTGTCTGCCATCCGGAGTTCCGCGTGTTGGGTTAATTGCGTATATATATATTGTACCATCTCTTTGTGCGTTCTACAAAGCAAGAGACCGACCACGGGCCAGACCTAAAATTAAAATTAAAAAACTTCTTGGTGGGAAAGCAACAAATTTACTTAGTGATCATAGAAGTTAGCGATTTACTTGTCCTGCACCACATGCAAAAATTTCCATTTCAGTTTTATGCTGCCTTCCACTGCTACGTCTATCAAAAGTAATTTTCCTTTGAGGTTAACTAAGATTCTGTCTGCAATGGCAGTGCTGTGTGCATTCTACTTGTTCTTCCAGCGTCCAGTGAACCGTTATAATTCTATAAAGTGTCCGATACCACCTGTAATATTGGGGTTCGATTCCCAACAGAAGCAAGGCACTTTCTCTTCTTCACAAGTGTAGACACAGGCTGTGGGACCCAACCGGCTTTCTGCCCAGCAGGTAGCAAGTTATTTTATGGGCATAAGGGGTCGGCATTTGAAACAGGCCACGCTCCTTTTGCTGCGTCAAGGTTCAGAATTCTAGCATCTCTAAGCCAATCAGTTCTAACCATATTCAGTCTTGTTGCTGATATTAAAAGTCTGCTGTACCAAGTATTACCCTAAATGATCAAATGTCCATGGCAACCGCTCTAGGTCGACACTGCCTCATACGCAAATGTGAGTTCTGGTTGTATTGCTCAGACTCACTGTCATACGTCAACCATACATTTCAATGAATATATGAGTTAAGTGGCTAGACCACCAGTGTCCCATGTCACAACTGTGAATAACTTACGAACGAATGGATATTGCCCTGTGTTGCTCACGCAAGGCGAAACTGAGTAAACACAGACTCCCTAATTGCACTTATCCTGACACAGCAACAGACACTGGGCACAATACATGCAGAGTGACGCAAAAGGCGACGAATGAGAAGAAAAAGTTATTCTGAAGAAACATAGCAAAGAGAAGTAAAAGACATGGATGGGAAAAGGACGAAAACAGAAACATAAAACGAAGAACAAAGGAGAACAGGAAGACGAAGAACAAAGAGAATAAGGAAATAATAACAAAAACAGACGAAGAAAAGAAAAGAAAAATGGGAAGGGAAAGGAAGGTAAAATGTCCAACACAAATGCAACACGCATTAGCCTGGGATCGAAGACGGCCATACGCGGTGAGAGGCCGTTAAATTTTGTAAAATGTTGTAGAATTTTGTGGGCCGAGGACAAGGCACTTTATGGCCTGCTTCCTGTGCAGCATCCTGTCAGCTCTTCCCTCATCCCTATCGGATGGTCGTGTTTCTTCGATACAGTAGTATACAAGTATGTCCCTATGAAAATGAAATACTCCCTAGGTTTAGCTTAGGACCGTTCAAGGGAATTATTGTTATAGCAAATGCTAAGTAAGATCAGACACATAAGCTTAACGGTGACTATAAAACAGAAGTTTGCATATCTGTAGATATACCATTGTAAAAAAATATATTTCTTATACTCAGTCGTCTCTAACTAACCGACTAACAACTAAATCCTTGGTGCAGAGTCCTTCTTAAGAAATGTGCCTTTATCCAGTGAGGAAATTCCCCGCACTTTATGGAATACGAAAGTTCATTACCGTGGCCACAAAAGCCGGCCACTTGTCTCTGTCACGGACCAGATGAATCCAGTACACATCGTCCCATCAAGTTCCTTTAAGTTACGTTTTAATATTACCCTCCAATCTGTGCGTAGGTCTTCCAAGTGGTCTTTTTATCTCAGTTTAGGTTTAGGACTACGTAGTAAATTTATTTCAGTTTAAACATAAACTGCATCCCATGAACTGCAAGATTTCAGGTACACATAAAAGAATCCTGAAGCAAAGAGGAACTACTAAAATTTCTGAAAGATATTCTGTACATTAAAAAAAAAGCAAGGCTGCATATTAGAGTATGCAAAGAACAAATTTCTTCACGTTAAAAGTTTTGCATCAGCAATAAAAATACATCAACAATGTCAAGTAAAGTGATCCCTGTGCATGACACGCAGTGTCTTCTCTAGATTGGAGTTGGCACACACCACTTTCGTCTTATGAAAATTGGGATATCAGAACATATTCAATGGTATTTCTTAAAGAGATGTCACGTTTATGGCAATGGAACAGTCAAGGAATGCAAGTCGTTTCCCTCCCTGTTACCGGGAGACACTTCAAATGACGCTACGGGGTGGAAGCGGCCGGTTTTACACGCACGTGTTCCCACACGCACAATGCGACTTACCCTGGGAGAGAACCTGCTCCGCCCTGCTTCATCAAATTCTCACGGCCTGGGAATGAAGGGTTCTCACACTGGGCGACAGCCGCAAAGGTTGGTCCCGGGTTCGTGCCTTGGCCGCTTATAGGCCAAAAGTGATTTAACTTTTTTGCACAAACCTGGCAAAAGACTGACTGGAAGCAAAACAGCATGCGTTCTGTACTTCAGCAGCAGATTAAAGGTAATGATTAGCTACACTCCAGCTATCTGTAGAGAACGAACCGAGGATATCCTGGGTACAGGGCTGTATGGGTTCCACAGCCGGTCTGAACGTTGCAACGAAGAGAAATATCCCTGCACGCGCCTGGATTCAGATATTCTAACCTGCAGCCCCTTAGCCTAATTTCACTGACCTGTGTATTTACTACAGTGTGTGACTTTGCTAATTTAGTTACGTGTATACACAGATTTTATTGGAGTGACGGTTGTATTTCCTTTGGACGTTGTCCATCGTCTAGATGAGGAACGTGTAACACAATTGTCAGGATGCTGACGCGGTCTGCAGGGAGTATTAACACAGAGCTGTGCCTGAAGATCCAAGTCTTCTGGGACGTGACGCTGTCTCGTTGGGGCAGTAATTCCTGGAGTTTCAAAGTTTCGTATTGTGTTCATATTTATGGTCAACACCGTGACGCGGATCTTTTTTGGGTGGGAGGGGGGTGTAATTATGACGTTTAAAATAATCACAATTATTGATCGAGTTTCCTGTTATTTGGTTCAATAATTTAAAATTGTTTAGTGTAGAAAATCAACTTCTTCGTTTAAATTATTAATTTCTTTGCCCATTTTACCGCTCCTGGACTCGGCCACATGGGGCGGCCGCACAACTCATCCACTTCCCTCCCCCCTACCCAGCAACGCCCTGGGTCAAACAGTACAAGAAGTATATGAGCCGGTTTTTTTCTTCAAATAAAGGACACAATATATTTTGCATGTGTGGCCCTTCAGACAAATGTAATAGTCATTACCATTAGGCTAAGTTTTATATATAAATAGGCCCACACATTAAAAAATACATTTTTGGGCAAATTTAGGGCTAGTGTCTCATAATTTATATGAAGAAAATAGTATGCATAGAAGCCGGATGGCTTAATGTATTTTCACGCATCTTAAACGCCACTGCCATTATACGAATCATCTGAGTAAAATGGTGCCAGCTTAAATTCATCAGTTCACAACCACAGCCTGTATAATAAAGTGGGATAATGCCTGAGCAAGGCGGGCGGCGGTGTAATGGGGTTCCTGACCGTTATTTCAGAAAGGATCCGAACAGGGACAACAGCATTCTAGTTTTGTTATCCTCCGTTGAACACGTATTGCTGAAAAGGTACAGGAAAATACCAAATGATATGTAATCGTAACGGTTTAAAGTGCATCCACAGTAAATCAAAATAAATCCCCCGCAAATATAATAGCAATAAAACCTGTGTGGTTATTTGATTTACGTAGATATATTTGCCTTTGTATCTGATCTTAGTACAGGCTACATAATGGGGAATAGGCGTAGTATGTCTGTCCTCAGGTTTTAGAAACCGATACCGATTATGTTGGGTATAGCAAGTGGTGGATAATGAAATGGAAGGAAATGGCCGTGGTATCCCCCCCCCCCCCCCAAAAGTGGATCGTGAAGTCTTGGAGTTTTGTGTGATGATAAATCTCCGAACAATTTGAACTTAAAAACGACCGATTAATTTTTATGAAATAGTAATTTTCCAACAGCTTCATCTCCTCACTAATATCAAACAAAATTTGCAAACTGACCTGCTCAATTTGTGAGCTTCCTGTTGCAGTAAAGTTACATAAAATGACCCAGCCGCTCTTTTAGGTACCGTTACATGCATCTTACCGAGGGCTTACGGGAAATCTGAAAACCTCGTTTCTTAACACCCCTGAATTTTCAAACATACAAAGGATTTTTTAGGCACAGTTCAAGCTGCAGAATTATACTTAGAAATACCCATTAGACCTACAGTACTGGAATTTCAACATTTCTAAAATTAAAGTTTGTCGGTAAAGCAAAGTTCTAAAATTCTAAACGTTGCTGGCGCCGTGAAGCAGCAGGGGTTTTATGACTGACGTTTCTATACCCTCATCACCCTCTTTATAGGGTGGCTAGAGCATAGTGTTCACAATCACTGAACTGTGAACGAGCTGTTCGGAAAAGACCTACCAAGTGTGTAAGATTTCAGTTTCCTTTACGTTCTTTTCATTGAAGGAGTAAGACACAAACGTGTCTCTGTGCTAAGTATATGAGCACGCCATGAAGACGTGTGGAGGAGTGGAGGTATACTTTAACCATATCCCATTTCATGACACATCAGTGACACGACATTCAGTCACCCACGAAATCTGGTGTGTGTTCTCCAGAGTCATAATTGCAGAACTTTATCGAGAAAAAAGGAATGTCAAGCAAATGGACTGATGTACTACCGTTCCGGGGCACGCGGTGGCGCAGCTGGTTGAGGCACTGCACTACAAGCCGGAAGGGTGCGGGTTCGATTCCCGATGGTGTCATTGGAAATTTTCCTTGACATAATCCTTTAGGCCGCATTGTGGCCCTGGGGTCGACTCAGCCTCCAACAGAAATGAGTACCAGGAAGGTTTCCTCGGGGGTAAATATGGCCGGTACGTAGGGCTGACCAGCTTCATGTGTTGATTGTCTAGAAATTCTGTGAGCCTCATCCTCCTGGAACCCTCAGAGCCTGCGCAGGCCTGTTCAGGGATTGATGTAGTATAGCTCATTGCATTCTTAACCTTTTAAAGCCTAGCGGTAACTTTACATGCCACCAGGTTTAACATTAAAAAATTCTACGTGGTGCCCACATTGCGTTTATGTGGTTTGTACGGATCTCAGAACAAACAGCAACTTTTGCCTTATAGAACATTAAGAGATTGGTTTTTATAACCGAAATGGAGAGTGTTTACAGCGCGGTACGCACTGAGTCCTTATATAAAACAGATACGCTTCGTCTTTAAAAGGTTAAACTCGGCACGAGCTGGATGCGATAGACTCACACATGGGCTCTTGTACTGCCAAGAAATGAGCCGCAGATGCTCCTTAGATAGGAGGCACTGCGGACACAAGAACCGTTGTGTATTTGGTGACAAAGAGAAAAATCCCTCTACTTTCTAAGAATTTAAGCTTAGCTGTCCAGCTGGAAGCCAGCCACTCCAGCGTTCAGCGTTCAGCTTATTTTTAATGATGGAGCTTTAAAACGAAGAACTTAAGGTCGGTCCTTGAAGACATACGGAGGGAATGAAGGCACAGCTCCAGTCATCCTTAATCTTGGTACGAGATAGAGGTAAGTAGTCAGCGTCAAGCCCCGACCACTTTACCCCCGGGAAAGAGCCTCCCGGTACTCACTGTTTTGGAGCATAGATGGACCCCACAGCCAGTCTGGACTTTTTGCAAAAGAAAACATTCTGTCCTTTGTGAGGAAGGAACACAAAAATATGAAGAATTACGTTACCTGTGCTTCACACTTTATGTTTTAGGGCAATAAACCTCTCCATTAATTTTGTACCGATGTTAAATTTGATCCCTCGCACTAGAGAAAGTTCAGGCAACACGTGTTACGAGGCCTGGGAATTCCACTGGCTCATCAACGCTAGGGTCAAAGGAAGAAATGCTGAAGCACTCACAGCTTTCAAACACACCCCTGAGTTGGTCTCCGTTTCTGGATTTATTGGAACAGGCCCGCTGACTTTCGTGCATGAGACATTAGTTCCTCGTAGTGTTGCGTCACACTGAACCGGATCGCATTAGCGGAACCTTGAGACGCGGGTCACGGCTGTTCACGTGACGTCATCACGCAAGATGAATGAAATGTGGAGGAAGCGGACCACTACGACGGCAATCACGGGTTCCATTGCCCACACAGTCTGTGCCGTGCTACTGGTGACAGCCCCAGTCGATTTCCCTTCGTCAGACGTAATACAAATTTTGCCAAGTTTTAAACCAAAAGCAAGCCAAATGCGTTTCAGTGGTCTGCACACTTCGTAGTACGCTTTTACATAGGCGAACTCGCACGTTCGTCATTATAGTCACAGAAATCCACCGATGTGCCACATTCACAACTTATTTGTTAAAGATCCATTTTAATATTATTTTTCCGTCTCCAATGTAAATTCCTAATCAAAATTTTGTATTGATTTATCACTTCCCCATACGTTTTACACGTCATTCCTGCTTAATCCACCTTTAATAACCAAGATAATATGAGATGACAAGTACAAATTATGAACTCTCCATTGTGTCATTTCATCCAGCCCTCTGACAGCACCTCTGCTGCAGGTCCACATCCTCAACATTCTACTTATAAATACAAATTACGTTCTTTCCTCGGAGTGACAGACAAACGTTCACGGTCATCATACCAAATTACAGTTTTTCTTCTACAGGTTATAAATAACACAGACGAAATCGTGTAACAACATACAGGATTATGGTGAATGCAGATACACACAAAAACACCACGTCTGCTTAAAGTCAAATTATATGCAGGTACACGGAAGTCTTCAGGGCATAGCTATTTCCGTCCTTACTCGTGCATATCCGTTACCGATAAGTCTAGATGAGGCTCGCAGCCGTTCACGGCCTAAACTTCTAGGTCTGGTAATAAAAACACTTCTCAAAAGTTCTGTCAGTAACCCAGACTTCCAGCCAACACCTTGTCAGATCAGTCGCTTTGCCGTGCAGCCTACACAAAACAAGCAAACCGTGACTGTCAAAATCTGTGTACAATACAAGTTAGTGTGTTAAATCAACCATAGAGTATTCTGAAAAAAGAGCCATTTGGAAGTACGAGAATGAACTGGAAGGAAGACTGCTCGATAGGTCTAGGGGAAGTAGGTTGGGATGATATGAAACGGACAAAACTGGCTCAGAATTCTGTGCAATGATAGGCTTTGGTATTACCAGCTCCGAACCTGCTGTTGCTACTAACACAGCCTTGGCTCTTTACTGTCTTCGTGACGTACTTAAACAAACATAAATAAACTGGAGTTGTTCAACAAGTTCTTCCGTTAAATGGCGTTAAAAGTTTAGCAAAGAGCTACAAGTCCGTGGTCGTCGTATTGTGAATTTCTTCGATTGGTTTAAAGTACACTTGTTATTTTTGTTTGTCACACATCAAATTTCTATGCCTTCTGATGTCGCAGCGTTAAAACGAATTAAAACTAGTGAAGACTACATGTGAATTTGTACAAGAATGTTTTAAAATGACATGCCAATAACGCAGTCACTTTTAGCTTATGGTACTTTGCTAAGGTGCCATTTATGAAAGAGTCTGTCTGCATCAAATATTCCTAACGGATGAAAATAAGAAGGAAAGGAGTTCCATTTGCTTCAGAGACAAGAGTTTTTTTCCTTCATAATCAGTGTCCATACCGCCTCGTCCAAAATCCTTTTCAGCGAGTACTGGATTAAAGCATTCGAAGCGTGAAACTGACCAAACATTTCCATTTACTGGAGCTTTACCTCTAAGCCATGTATGGTTTGATCCTTACGACATGCCTAGGATATTCGGGTACGACGGGGTACCAATGAGTGTGTCGAAATTCTGAGTATAGGTGTTCACCCAGTAACAAGACCAGGGATCTTGAATGGTCCAAAGTTTGTAACAATGGCATTGCAGGTAAATTTTTTCTCCTTCCATTTTCCGTCTCTTACAAAAGCAAGACCAACAATTCAAAGGGACTGTTAAAGCACCCGCACCACGCATACAAAGTCTTGGTATAAGAAACTGGATTTCGCAAACAATCTATAAAGAGACTGTTTACATAGTTACGTGGTGCAGCTTTCGTCTTACAGTCTGTTAAAACTGAAACAGGCACCCTTATGATAAAAGTAACGCTGTCCCTGTGCACGCCACAAAGGCATATGGCGGAGTGCAATTATAGATTTAGGCATTCTTAAACTTCAGCACTAGATGGATATGAGTGGTCCGTTTCACGCCTTATCTCTGCTAGAGCCCCGGGCAATGTGCCCCCTCCAGTCACCCACTGTGTAGGAGGCTGGGTGAGCCCCACAGCTGGTCTGGACGCTGCAGAGAACATGAAAATCTCTTGCCCCTGCCGTGAATCCTTGTGATACTGTCATGAGATATGCATCACATTGTTAAAAGGCTGTAGCAACAGCAGTTCACACTACCGATAACTTCTGAAATCTCATCGTCGCAGATAACATCCTATTATTCACTCGTAACGAGCACAGTCAGATAATTTTAATGTTTCCCATCTTCATTTAGCTCCTTCACACGAAATGTGTGGGTACGTTTTATTGCTTCCCCTTACCGGGAACGCTATGTGCATAAATCTGCATTATACGTCCATTTTCTACGTCTTTAATTCTTGGAGCAGAGTTCTTTTTTAGGCACCATTAGCCGCCCTGCTATGTTTTCGTCGTAGCACATAAGCCCTAACGTAGCAAAAGGGTTGAAATGATGTGTGTAATTTTTCTCAGTACACTTGCAGTTGCCATGGTAAGTGGGTTTCTGTCACCACTGCATAAGGGGCCCTACGGTTGCGGATGGAGGAAATGGCCTCTGGACATGAGCGGTACTTGTGAATACACTGAATAAATGGTGGCGGACAATCGACAAGGGGTGGTGTCCCAGTTTGGGGGTTAGTCGAGTGACTTAAAGTTCCTCACCGTAAAAATCAGCATGTTACGAAATGTTACACAGGGCCTCGGACTTAGAAGTTATTTGAAACCACTTACGCAAGAGAAAACGAACATGACATTTGAAGACTGCAATTGAAAATGATTGCAAAGGAGTTTTTAGCACGGTATTAGGGCGGCACTGATCCAGCAGAAGATTATACTAGTTTCTAAGTGACACGAAACGAAATTCATGAAATCTGAACACGATTGCTTGCACAGTACGTCACACGATCATGTCTGCAGTTAAGAAACTAGATTTTGCTGGTCATAGAATGGCCTATGCTAAGAGGTCCCTAGTGTGTTATTATTGTTCTGAATGTGCATGCAGTATCTGAGGAAAAAAGTGATGACTCAAAGGATAATTTCTATGAGGAATTAGAGCAAGCATTCAATCAATTCACACATGGTGGAAGTACAGTGACAAACCAAAACTGCATTCCTAAAGAAATTAAGAGCATATTAAAGTCAGGGAATGTTTGCTACCACTCGGTTCAGAATCTTTAATTTTCCCATTTGTTGTATAAGAACAGCAAGATTAAGATACACAGGGCTACAAGTCTGTCTTCTTTATATGGTCTCTAACCTTAGGGAAGAACAGACTGAGCGTGCTCGAGAGTAGGCTGCTGAAGAAGACATTTGGGCCCGAGCAAGAAGTAACAAGAGACGGGGGAACACTGCATAAGGAAGAGCCTCATGATTTGTACTCCTTAGGAAATGCTATTCGGGTGATCAAATCAACGCGAAAGAGATGGGCGGGGCGTGTGACACGTGGGGGAGAACAGAAATGCATACACGCTTTTGGTTGGAAAGCTGAAAAAAAGACCACTTGGAGAACCTACGAGAAGAAGGGAGGATGATATTGATTGATCTTAAAGCAAAAGAATGGGACCGCGTGGACTGGATTAATCTGGCTCGAGATAGGGGTAAGTGGGGGGCTGTTGTGCAGGGACGCGTTGCATCAAACGCAGGAATTACTTGACTAGCTGAAGAATTATTACCTTCTCAAGAAGGACTCGGCTCTGCGGAGTTGGTCGCAACAGTTGAATGCGTGCCTTCAGCTGCAGTTAGTTATCCCGGCTCAGCTTTGAGATATGGGAACAGTGCAGTTTAAATGTGACTCTTTTTCGGAATGTGCTGATGTGGCAATTTCCCTAGCGGCTTGGAATACAGTCCTCCTTGAGATGCCAGCAGTTGCTCAGCTACTCTACACACTCGCCTTTGTTTATGGAAACCGAAATTTAACTGCGTGAACAAGAACAAGCAACTGGTCCTTATTCTGAGTCGGATGAATGCAGTCCACATTGTCACATCTAATTCTTTAAAATCCATTTCCATTTTCTCTCATTAATCCCTCCGTCTTTCCTCTCCTCTGTTTCTTTATTTGCCTTTCCATTAATTAGTAATTTATTTTGTTGTTTTTCCTTATTTATCTCTTCCTTATTTTCCTCCACATGTCCTTGCAGCAGTATGCTTTGCCTGCAGTCCCTGAGACTCAACTTCTTGCCTGACAAGGCCTACTCGTGAGACGATATTGCAGACATTCAGAACCTGGGAGAATGCACATGGTTCCTTGTTGGCTTGAAAGCAAAGTCTCACCCCTCGTGTTCCCATTGCGAAAGTATTGCAAGAACAGACAAACGACATGTGTTGTGCAGCGAACACGCCTAATTTTCAAGGACTGCCGAACTGGCGGTGTTTACAGGATTACGCCGCCCTTTGTGTTCAAGATTTTGGATTGTAGTCACCGTTCACATTCGTAAGGACGACACAATTCTTACGCATTACTGCCACAAAGCACCAAAACTGAATGTTTAACTCTGCTTGACCCTGAAGATGAAGGCACTACTTCTTTCAAAACGTTCGTTAAATATTTACCAGTCGATACTGTCTAACATCCCAAAAGACTCGAATATTGGCCAACACCGCTGTGAGAACCTCGAATCTCGCTTTACTGAAAGAACGTCGTTGCAATTTGGTAGTCTAGACGAGATAACAAATAAGAATTGAAATAGGCAAGTAAGTTTGACTGGTAGTGCTTCACATAAAGCTGAAATTAAACTGTACTCGAATTTTTTAAAAACTAGCTAATCATCGACTAGATAACTAACTACATGAATAACTAGCAGGTAAATGAATAACTGTCTAGCTAAGTAAAAAGATGCGTCTCACCAAAACGTCGATACGTTCTACCAGATTAAAGGATGTCATATCCCAGAAGAAAGGAATATTCATACACCCCATAGTGAAAACATCAAATCTCACGAAGTTCTTGTCTCTCTGTAAGATGTCAATCAATTTATCGGACATATCTCTCCTGGAAAGTGACGCTGTGTGGCTGGTTGAGTGGTGGCCGACGTTTCGAAGGAACATAGTGTCTTCATCTTTAGGGTTCAAGCAGTTCAAGAAGCTGCTGCTTGACCCTGACAGAAGAAGGCAGTAGGTTGCTTCGAAACGTCGGAGGAGCCACTCAACGAAAGACACAGAGTCACATCCTGGGAGACTTGTGTCCTTGGCAACATGGATGTGAGAACCTAATAACTTGAACTAATTTATTTCCCTAATCTAATACACGCGGGTAACCTGAAGATGCCCATTACGTAAATTTCTGCAATGAAGAAGTTCCCAATTCATGATAAATACAAATTACTAACAATTTTGGTTAACTGACACGGTAAATCAGAGGTTTCGTTTTGTGATAATACGATAAGTGCATCAAATGCAACCTCTGGTAAAGACCACCTGTTTGATATGGCCATCTGGACAAACGACCGTTGTTTTCAGTGAGGGATTTTATGCCACATACAAAATGTACTAAACCTGTTTCTCAGCAGCTTCCCCCTTTTCACTACGTTGAGGCTTAACTCAATTCTATGATTTGGTGCAAACGTGACCTAACTCCAAGAAAACTGCGAAAACGTTTATGTTGATGTACGATAAAATATTCACTTCGGAATTTTGGTACAAAAAAATGCGAATCCGGTGCCTGTGTACGAAGCGCCAGCTTACAGAGGGTACCTAAATTATTCAGTTTCCGCTTGTGTTCAACATGCTGGTAGAAATGAAATACGTACAAAACTCTCCAATTGTCGTGGAAGACAACCTAAGCAATACACGTTTCTTCACAAAACTGAATACAAAAACTAACATTAACAATGAATAACTGTAGTTGCAGATAATACTCGTACTAGAAGTTTGCTTTAGAAAGGGAATATATAAAAGTTTTGTGCGGTTTTTGTAACGCTTTGTGTATTTTAGGCCTATACATTCTGCCAGACAGATAATATGCCTTTAATGATTCCCTTTTACCTTTCAAATGATGATAGTACGTAAACAACGCATTAAACCATTGTGCACCACACGATTATATTCAAATTTTAGATAGGCTTTTAACCTCCCTCTCCGCAACAGTACATCCTGTTGTCTGTCTTTTGTACTTTTTTTTCTAGATAAATTTACAACAAATTATTTGGGAACATTTGTACATGTCTTTTATAGGAAATCTGACCACCTAATGGTTTTCCTTTCCTCGGGTTTTCGCACCCTGTGTCTGTTGTGACAATAATGCACTTTGGCGATGTCGACTCCAGCGTATGAAGAAACGCTGAAAAAACCTCGACAAACGATCGGCTAAATTTCGAAAGATGAAACCATACATTACGTAATGATATCTGATTTTGATAGTTGAAGTTTATAGGCCTATAAAGGAGTGGCACCCCTGAAGTGACCAAATAAGAACTTAATGATAGGTACCAGGAGAATCCTTAAGCAATCGAAAGTCAACTGCTCAATAGATCTCCTGTTGTTACGCCTTTTAGTGAGCCTGTACTGTGCCATTTCAACCAAGACCACACATTTACACATTCCTTCTCAAATACGTTTTAATAATATTCTCCCAGCTGCATAAGCGGTTCCTTCACGTCAAGTTTTCCAAATACTATTTTATGCGCTGCGGACTGTTTTTCCTTCATAAATAATCTTCATTTGATTAGCCGAGGAACATTAGGTGTGTTTAAAAACTGCTATTTTGTTACTCTTGAGTCATAGGAACTTACGTTTGCTAACACAGTGTGTTGTTACAGTTGCGACGCAGGTGTGCCACGCAACAATGGTGGGAAGCCAGGTGCAGGGCTGCCAAAATAATGGTACAGGATGCCTACAGCCATGAGACGGCAACAGGAGGAAGGGCGATGGTCTGTCTACATTTCTGTAATGATGTTCAAGTAGGTCATGACAAGCCGCCTTAATTTTGACTGTAACGTCATATGTATAAGTATATAATCTGTATGAGTGCTGCACAATTCCACAGGACACAAAAAACCAGTAAACTGTCCAACTGTATAAACGCTTATGCACAGCTGTCTCCGGCGCCAGACTATCTGGTTGAGTAGCAGGGTCGAGCCTCTTTTACGGCTATATACGACTCTCCCTCTCCGAGCATGCCTCGTGTTTATAGTAGCATTTAACCGACTTTCCCATTCTTATAACACTTGTAACATATTTCCAGGTTACATGAAATAAATTTAGTCTTTTTCGTCTTCTACTTTTTCTATCTGTATCTCTGTCCTTTGGCTTGTACTTAAAGTTGGCTTTAGGACTCTGTTACTTTATATTATGTCACAGTGATTTAACGAATTTCGTCTACAGTCATTTGTTTAGTATTTATGGAATATAAGTTTAAGTCATTCCATAGGCCTATATCTTCATTTTAATGTTAGTCAGTTCTGTACATCTTTCGATACTTCTTGCGAATTTAATTTTCGTTGCTTCAGTTTTGTTGGTGTTTTTACTGCTCGTCCATGTATCAGTGCATAAAAAGCGCGACGATTGACACTATGTGATAAAATTACAACTTCGTTTCCTTCCTTACTTCTCAAACAAAATGCTTTCATTATGAAAATATATGTCAGTATCTTTGAAAGGTTACCGACACCACATGATTTGGTACGTTCTCAAGTTGCCATACGCGGTGTTGTTATCTACAAATGCAACGTACGGGCTAGGTAGGGATTAACAGGGGAACACGATTATTTTAAACAACAAATCTACATGTTACAAGGCGTCAGTAACGTTTCTTTAATCAGTCTTCTCCCAGCATGGAACGCCGCGGTCGAGCGGTTAGTTCTCATACACAGTTGGGATATCCCGGGCTCGAGTGTTTGGCTTGACACCTGCTATCCCGAGACACGTTTGTCGCAAATTTCCTAATTACTTCCAAGCAAATGCTAGGATAGTACTTTAGAACGAGACATGCCAGCTTCCTTCCGTAACCCTTTCAATGTCATTCACGGTAATCACATTTGACACTGTATAATTTATACAGATGAGGGAATGCCATTACAACATTGAACACTAAAATGCACCTAAATTATATACGACAGTTCGTTCCAACCTCATAGAGAACAAACACCGTCTTAATTATAAAGACACATCAGCTCATGGTAATTAGGAAGACAACGACGGTTTGTCGTGAGAAACATACTATTTGGGCAAGATGCAGAATTTTTAAATGCTGCGTCAGGTGGCACTTATGCTTATGACTGACCTTGAAACGACAAACAGCTCAAGAATCAACCAGTCAACCAATGATTCTGACATTGCTAGTTCATTTCGGGACATAACTCCCACAGGCCGCAATGCCTGTTAGCTATACTAGAGGACACGTGCCAGTAAGTTACACGCGCACAGGTAAGAGCCACACGGAAAGTTCCCTCCCATTAGCAGCAGCAGGTATTCTCGTTGATACAGGGCACAGCAGTTTTAGCAGTTATAATCCAGATCAAGCTGGCTCCATCGGTAACGTCACCAAAGACCCCGACAAATTTTCGGTGGTTTTCATCAGTCGCACAGATAAAAAAGACAAAGTTGTCTATCTGCACGCCATGAAGGCATAACACGGAGTGGTAGTATAGCACTACGTATCCCTAACCTTCGTGCTAGATCGGCGTGAGTTGCTATATTCAAGCCCCGCCCGCTTCACCCCGTAGGAAATGCCTGCTGTTCCCGTGAGTAGCAGGCTGGCTACGCCCCAGGGTAGATCTAGACATTTCGCATTAGCAAAGCATCTTTTGCGTCTGCCGTATATCGAACCACGATTTCTCTTTTGTCCAGCCCCTAGGTTGGTCACTATAGGGACTGCGTCGTCCCGGCTGCCGCCTCCTTCTATGCAAATGTCAGTTCACCGTCGATGGCACACATTCGTCAAACTACATAATTATAGGTATATGTCTCAGACTATGATTAGAAGACTGAAAGTGCCCGTAGTTCGCTATAGTTTATGGTTTAATTGCATTTTATAATTTCTACAGATTGTATACAGACAAAACTTATCAACGCTTTCTATGATGACTCCTATTGAAATAATCTCAAAGAATACGCGCATAGTAACTTGTAACTTATATTGACTAGTCTAGAAAAGCCGGGAGAAGTTTACTTTACCACCAGCCAGCCAAAGAGCGGCGGAGACCTCCATTGGTCTGTTTAGCCATTAGTGCGTTTGACCGCACCGCTGGGCTCTGTAACAGACATCTTATGCTGTAACTGGGCATTTCGCTTACGCTAACGGTTTCCAGTCTCAATTGAAGACTTGGACTTTGGTATAATAAAGACTAGTGCTCAAGAAGGTCAAACTTTCTTTTAGGGTTTACCGACGCAATCAAATACCAGTTTATGCCAGACAGGTCAATGTTTGTAAAGGAGATATTTACTACAAGGAAGGAGAGGGTTAAATGCAGCTGTAAATCAATTGATCGTATACTGATATGACAGCAATACATCGTGAAGGCATAGGGGTATATGTTATTAGTGGAACACAATAGCAGTACTGTTCGTCCAGGTAGAGATGTGCGTGCCAAATTGTTCCTCCTTTACTGCAGACACCATCGTTTCATAGAAATTTAAAGGCAAGTCTGCCGAGAAATACCTCAGCAGGTATATGCCTACACTTGTTTCTTGTTTCCTACTTAGACTGGCCTGGGGAACTCGGACGCTGTATCGTTACTATAAGAAATAAATTACAAACTTCGATTTAGAAATTCCAACAGAAGGTAAAATTGGAATACACCGTTACAAATAAATGGTGTTTATCTATCGGACAAGAACATAAGAAGGGTACCACAGCGTGCAACAAAATTTAGAGCGATGGACAGTCTGGACCGGCGATGTTATTTTCTTTGGAGATGCAAGTTAACACACTGACATGAAAAACCGTTTAGGAATTCTAGTGACGTTACACAATAATACAAGTATCCCCCTTTACACTACTTATCAGATCATAAGCCTGCAACTGAGGATATTATTTAAAGCGAAACTTAGAGATTATGTAGGCCTAATAGAGTTAATTCTGTTGGTGGAGTGGAAACGTTAAGCTTTTTAATTGCAAGATCATTTAACGACACTTCTGCAACTGCGCAATTTGATCTATTGCCTAGTATGATGACTGTAAATGTTAAATTGAAGGGGGTGTGGAATGAAGCGATTGTGGCCTACATTGAAGTAAGATTCCAACGCTTATCTGGAGGGACAGACGAAATCCACGAAAACGCTCGATGTTGGTAGTCAACTTAGGGAGGAACACGCTGGATTAGCTGAATCAAGAAATGCGTACAGAATTTAGGTAAGGCCAACTTGAAGATGTAGTTGTAAGACGGAAAACTCGAATGGAAATAATTTTACAATTCCGTAACATGTAAGGTTTCAAAAGTATATAGAAAAAATCGTAAAATTTTAAAATTACAAAACATACAATAGTCTATTATTTCCCACATGGAAATAATATGCATTATGTGCATAGCTTCTAAGGGTGTTCTAAAAATCAGTATTAGATATATACATAGATATGAGGAGGCTGCTACGTTCCATTAAAAATGCAAATATTTATTTTAACAAATAGTGTCTGAATAAGAATGTCACTCACAAATATGCAAGCACCCAGATACCGATTTGTTCTCCGGCCACACGTTTCACTAAACAAAAAGTTCAAAATCAAGAAACACGGAACGTTTTACTGTTTGCCTGGAGAGACTGGAAATAGTGGTACATGCACGCACAGCGGGATGGGTAGTCCAAAAATTCCGACTTTAAATGGTAACCTGAGTTGTGCCTAAGGTGTCCGCGAGTTAAGATAATTTCAGGGAGGGTGTCTACAGAATTAGGAAGACTAAGGGGTCCGCGGTACCGGAAACTTTAAGAAACACTTGTTATTTGTAAGTGGGACTCGCGTTTCTAAACTCAACATGATGGACGAAAGTCTTCCCGGGGCAGCAAAACCTACTATTTGGTTAATTGTGCTGTGAATTGGTCTTTGTTGTAGCTTCCGTGTTTAACATATGTCAAGTCGTAACCCACCTGGCCGATATTCGTAGAACTGCCTAGCACAATGCACTTGTTAACCAATCACGTCAGTGGCGTTGTTATTACTAGTGGCTAACCAATCACGTCAGTGGCGTTGTTATTACTAGTGGCAAACCAATCACGTCAGTGGCGTTGTTATTACTAGTGGCTAGCCAATCACGTCAGTGGCGTTGTTATTACTAGTGGCTAACCAATCACGTCAGTGGCGTTGTTATTACTAGTGGTAAAAACGTCCACAAAGAAAACAGCGCATGCTTGTGTTCCCAGTGCACAGCGGGTGTCGACATACACACACTGGGATATCGCGGTTCAGTAGGTAGCATTCTCACTTTATATTCCGGAGGTCTCAGTTTCAGATCTCCAGGGTTACCACACGTCATCTTCCCGGATACACATACAGTTTGCGTCGGAGTGGATTTCCTTCAAAGACTAAAGCGTCCGCGCTTTTCGCCATCGATATTGCCACAAAGAAAAATACATACAACAAACACAATCTCTACTACTACTACTACTACTACTACTACTACTACTACTGCTGCTGCTGCTGCTGCTGCTGCTGCTGCTGCTGCTACTAACTCAGCAACGGTTCTTCCCAGGGTTCGTATATGTGGAGTCGAAGATTGGGATTCGTATGAAAAAATGCTAAATGTAAAGAATTCTTGCCATTTTACTTTTTGGTCTTTGCCTCTTAGTGTTCTCCAACAATATTACAATGTTTCATCCACATTTTCGAATGTATTCCACGAGCAGGAAGGAGAAGGAGACAGTCACAAAGGTCAATGAAAATTGCATTTGTTGGTCTAGTAAATATTAAATGCACATGCTACTTTAGTGCAGCTTTTTGCAAAGTATTACACTGTTAAGCTCTGAAAGAACGCACTCTTGTTTGTACATCACGATATCGAGAGGCAGGATTGAGTCTCTTCTGAAAATGTGAGCGCTGCTCTCCTGCTATATCAGTGTCGTAAAAAAATCTGTTTAATCACTACGGACATTAAACCTCAACAATTAAATGCTGATCCAATTTTGTTGCCCGTCGAGCGGAAAGTGAAAAAATGCTCATAAGAAATCATAAACGACCGACGAGTCCGTTGTTGGCTGAAGTCAAAACGGGACATCGTACTGACGTATTCCTTTCTCCGCCTCTATCTGCCATTGTTTTCTCTCTTTTTAGTACAAACAAAGAATACATGCGAGGTCAAACGTAGTTTTATCTCTGGACTTTCCACGTTTGAACAAAATCGGTTCAGCTGAAAAATTATTTGCACATAAATTATACTAACAGCATAGTGTGTGAAGAGGTTGTTTTATATATATAGGCGATATTTTAGAGAAAATAAACAATTATTATAAAGGTTCTCGTGTTGAGCCCAGCAAACATGGCAAAGATTGTAGGCGGGCTAAAGTGGCTGAGGGTTTCACCAAATTCCCTCAATTATCTCCACGCAAATCCTGGCATAAAATACAAAATTATGCCATCACCGCTGCCTTCCACACCCTTTCCAGTTCATCGTTCACTCACTGATCACATCATTCGATGCTATGTAGGCAGTGTCATTATATAAACTATAAAGAACTTATAAGTAAACAATTGCGATGGGTCTCCGTGGGGCAGTCTTTCCATTTCTTCATCGATTTTCTCAGCAGAAATATATAACCGGATAAAACAAATACCTCATAAAGGGCTGTAATATGTATTTGATATTTGTTGCCACCTGGAGTGAAATATGGGGGGAAATCTTACTCCTTATGCAGTGTTATGTAAGGTTAGATATTTAATGCTGATTAGCCTTACTGTAACCTACAGAATTTATGGCTCTATACAGTAAACTTTGTACTGTCGCTTAGCTGTCAAGAATGTGCTTGCATTTGTGTGCTCTAAAGAACGACACGAAGGAAAGAAAGAGAAAAAGTAGAATGCCGAGCGCGGGAAGGTATATTGTTGCATGCATCTGCCGCAGCACGTGCGACCGGCAGGTGAGTGAGCAGGGAGACATCTGGTGCCAAATCACTGTAAGAAGGGCATAAGTGCGCCACAGTCGTAACCTGGTTTAGAGGCAATTTAATTGTCATTACAGTGCAAGCCGCTATAAGTTAAGAAACAGACAATGAAAGTTGAGGTCTGTTACACTATTCAGTTACAGGCTTACTTTATACATTCCAGCGGTTGTATAGTGCTTAGGAATGACTGCTGAAATTAATTACACAGGACTTGAAAAAGAAAACGCAATCGTCGTGTATCTTCGGGCAGCACCCGTATATTCGATTGAAGACTGAAAAAAAAACACGAAGCACCTCAATCGAGTTAGCCGGTTTACAAAGCGAGATATGAATGTGGCACCAGTACTCAAACAGAAATGTTAACTAACCACTAGTTCGCAATTCTGGACGATTTAAATCAACTTTGCACATAAGCACTGCTTAATAAAAGGGGTTTTCGGATAGTCCTCCGCATTCGATGTCATGTGTTCGCTTCATGCTCCGGCCGCTTTAGCCCAAGGCACTAACAGTAACATTTGTGTATGCTTCCAAAACGTGATCTCTTGCTTTGAGGAAAAAACACAAATCACAAGTGTTCGAAAACAAGTACTAGCAGTAACACAAATCAACGCGCACTGTTCAATAGGCCTATCCTCCATCTTCTCTGGTACAAAACACACACGTTCCACCACAAATATGTACACTGTCACAGAATTTCTGATTCAATACGCATGTCGAAAATGCAAGGTGTAATTTTACAACTAATATATAGACTGCCCACCAACTTCATATAATCTAGGGGATTTATGGTTCATTGTGGATAATATAGATTTAAATAAATTGCAGTTTAACTGTCTTAAACTAACAGTAAGTCCTACTTGCAATACGAACTTAACCTTTCAAATCCCAGAGGTCATTATATGCACCACCTGCAGTAACGCTAAAAAACCCTGCATTTATCTGTACTGTATTTGTGTGTTAAGCACGGTTCTCATAATAAATAGTGGCTATTTCCCGTAAACGTAATTATCCGGTTGGTTTTTGTAATGACGACGGTCTGTTCGCTTGTAAGGAAGGAACTGAAATATCAGTCTCTCAAAGCGTTAATTTAATTTATATAGACAATCGGACTGGAAATATAGCGAGGCAGTCCTCTGACTTTCGGCTGTCATCTTTTCGGAAAAGCAGACTCCGGGAAACAAGACTGAAAATGTAGAGCAGCGAGTTCTAAATGGCCTCTTTTTTTGCAGTTTATTTCGGTCACTTACGTCAGGCCAGTTTATAAACAAAGTTTCAACAAAGTACAAAATTCAGACCCATCCAGTAACATGAACAAAATTCGTATTTCAATAGCACCACACCGCATGAGTCAAATCATGTCCACGTATAATACACTCTATCGAATTACACCACAATCCGCTGTTTTAAGCCGAACTAACCATCACCTGAACTTTTGTTTCGGCCCGGAGAGTCTTCAGGACAGGCGTGAAAAACTTGACGCTGTTTCTGCGGGCTTAAGTTTTCGCATCCGTGTACCGCACGTGTACGGCGTGTAGCAGACTGCAGTTGTGGATAACTAATAGCGAAATATGGAAATTACTTTAAAAAGTCAGACCAGTAGTCTCATCCTACAGACGGTTGGTACTTGTGTATGAGATAAAAATATATATCTCAGTAGTACCTAAAAAGCTTACTGTAAATACATTTTGATGTTTAAATTATGAGGCTTATGACACTTGTATATAGCCTCAAAAATGTCTATAAATAGTTCGGATTAGAAATTTTTAGAACGACTGTGTCCCAGCTTCTCATCCAAGGATACTGTTCGCGAACAATGCAAAAAGAAAAGCTCTCACTACAATGTCGAGTCTGTTCTGTTGTGGCAGCAAAACAACAATACGGGTGTACGTCACTTTGAGAATGAGACGGGGATTTGGCGAAAACTGTAAAGCAGAAAAAGAAGCGTCTGTGTCCAATTTACTTTACTTAGGTTGGCTGGGCTCGGGAGCCGATCAGGGCGTTTTGGGGAAGAGAATACTCTCTTTGTCCTGCCAGAAGTCTTACCCCGGATCGTCCACGTCGTATCCTGCTCAATAAACCCACCACATCCAGCCCTTGTTTTATGCCACAGTTGTGTTCCTGAAAAGTGGACATAAACCAAAAAGGCATAAATAAAAAAATTATAGCTCCACAAGAAATAATCGAAACGGTAGGGGTTAGCGTAACTAAGTGCAGCCCGCTGAAGGGCGTTAAGCCGAAAATAGAGGCGTAAATTCAGAAATTGTGTCATGGCATGGGGCGTTGAAGCAAAAAGGCCTGAAGCAAGGGCTACGTGTACGCTGACCCGGCTGACGGCTGTTGTTTTACTACCATATTAATCCAGCGGAACTGATGTGAAATTTGGTAAGTCAGAAAATGTTGGCGGTTTCTTCCACAACCATCAAAACGGAGCAGAAACTCTCAGTCCTTACGTTTTGACTTTCTCAACGCGGCCGAGCAAACCGTCTTCGTGTCCGAAGATTCGGGAATCCGCTGTATGTAAGAGAATTGATGTGCAAAGTGAATATTCATGAGCGGCCTCAACAAAATGGTCTTTGTTAGTTTTGCCAGCACTAGACTTCTCGAATTGTAGTATCTGTGCTTTTGATTAGGTGTGCCAGCAATATAATATACAAAGTTACGATATCAAGTGGTACAGTAATCACACATTTAGTCAGTTTTGTCTACAGCAGAATTTATGACACTGAAGCGTACTTCAGCACGTGTAAGATAAGGCTGTCCCTTCGCACTCCATGAAGCTAAGGCGAAACGGGGCTACAGGTCAGCGCATTCTTTAATCTCGACATTAGATAGAGGTGAGTGGTCATGTTCAGGCCGCCACCAATTTGACACCCGGGACAGAGCCTCCGGTAACCATTGACTGCTGGGTACCTTTATCAGCAAGGGGATTTATGATTACGGAGTGTAAAATCAGTACGGTCGATTAGCCACGTCAGCTGTTCAGACGTATCCTGCTATGAAGAACGTCAAGGCCAATGAGGGGGCAAATTTGAACGAATGCGCTGTCAATGCGTGTGCATTCCAACTGGACTGGAAGCAGACACGCTGGTGCACACAGTTCGCGCCTCCAGAGCGCATCATGTTTCAGTCTCCCACATCGCGTCATCAATCATGTGACCTGCACCCGTCGCCCGACAGCCTTGGGCAGGCCGACGACACGCGCGTGTTGCCCTATTTCGACAGACAGCTGACCCACAAAGAGCACCACCCGGCTAGACCACTGTGGGAAAATACCGAAGTTTTGAGTCTGGGCCGCAGTCTCTGGCAAATGACTGGTTCCCAGACTGTGATCTCATTTAGTTGCGACTCTCCGGAGAATCCCGAATTTTCGGTCATCGTTCATTTCACTGGTTGGTCATATATTGTACTAACACGATTCATGTTTTACGCATACTGCATTAGATTGTTTACACTAATTACATTTGACTTAAAATAATTTTATTTTAGAAAGGTAAGGTTGCCTGCTCACCCCAGACGATTTCATCTACCGAAACTGCAAGCAGAAATTTAGAACAGAATTTTATCCTTCTAATGCCTAATGTTTAGACTACTTCTGTTGACTAGCTTCAGTAGTCTTGAGGAATGAAGACGCGGATGGAGAGAAACGTAAAATTTCCGTATTACAACGCGAGTTTCTTGGACATCTCAATCCTTGCGGATGAGACGAGCATCCTGTCTCGAACCGTCGGTCACAAATTACCCAGCCACGCGGCGCCACATCCTAGAAGAACGGAAAACTACCGTATTACAACTTGTGTTCATTTTAGGCATATAGTTCAGAAAACGCACAATTGCATAATTTCTGTGTCCTAAGCAGGGCTGTGGAGTCGGAGTCGGAAGGAATTTTAGGTGGAGTCGGAGCTTTTGTGTACTGACTCCACAGCCCTCGTCCCAAGTCGCTTGTAACGCGAAAAAGTTTGCATATTTAACACAGAAGGGAGCCGTTTAATGTGGAAAACGATTTATTGATTGTCATGTGTGAAAACCTTTAAGTGTATCGGACACAAACACTGTACTTCACGAAAACTGTGTTTGTATGTTCGGGCCTCAGTGTGGCCTAGAATTTACGATCTCTGCCCCTATATCATTAAGTGCGACTGAAGAAAAGGTGTTGGCCATACACACACGCATGACGGAGAAGACAATGCATAAAGGAGTTTGGTTGGAAAGCCTGAAGGAAAGAGAACTTTTGGAAAACCTAGGCACAGATGGGAGGATTGCGTTAAAATGGACCTTAACGAAGTGGGCAGGGAGGTCGTGGATTGGATTCATCTAACTCGGAATAAAGACGGTAAAGCATTTTCGGGCTCCATAAAAAGCGGTAAATTTCTTGATTACCTCAACACTTTCTAAAAACGGTCTTTGATCCATGCAATTACATAGAAGAAAGCGGTCTTTTATTTTGAGAAGAACAAGACTGGCTGTCTGACAGCGAAGTTTTTCGGGAAGTGTTTACATCTGAGAAGGACGAAGGACGATGAAATCCGGAAGATGTACACGTATAGGCCACGCATTTGGACGGGCGCAACTGGAAGTACACAAAAGGCGTTATGGAAAACGGAGGCGGAAACGTGGGGCACCAGTACGAACACGCGATGACACAGTTGAACTTCGAACCCTCAAATTTCAAGCGAATTCAGCTATTTGTAGCCTTTGAACTCAGGGTCGGCATATAGGCTACCACTTGAATTATTCAGCCTCACACTTCCGCACAAACATATAAGAGTCCCGAGATCGGGACATGGTGTATAAAGTTCTTCCTACCGCGGTGTCAAAGTCACCTTCACGCGGTACACTACGTTTCAAAAACTACGGCCTGGCGACGCAGTTTCGTCACCGTTATAGCAGTACAGTCATTGTATCTGGTGTGGATTTTGTATTTAACGATGCTTTGGTAAGTACAACCGGTTATATAGCGTCGCATCTGGTTTGGTCGAAATAAAATTTGCACGAAAGACATGAGTTTAATTTTCTAGTTTAAGGTTTGGTTTGAATTATTTGCTCTGTTACAACGTCCCGAATAAAGTTTTTTTTCAGCATCTATCAATTAACCACCCACCCTCCCACCCAACCAACCACCCAAACAAACAACGAACGAACGAACGAACGAACGAACGAACGAACGAACTAACGAACGAACGAACTAACGAACTAACGAACGAACGAACGAACGAACGAACGAACTAACGAACGAACGAACGAACGAACTAACGAACTAACGAACGAACGAACGAACGAACGAACTAACGAACGAACGAACGAACTAACGAACGAACGAACTAACGAACTAACGAACGAACGAACGAACGAACTAACGAACGAACGAACGAACGAACGAACTAACGAACGAACTAACGAACTAACGAACGAACGAACGAACGAACGAACGAACTAACGAACGAACGAACTAACGAACGAACGAACGAACGAACTAACTAACGAACTAACGAACGAACGAACGAACTAACTAACGAACGAACGAACTAACGAACGAACGAACGAACTAACGAACGAACGAACGAACGAACTAACTAACGAACTAACGAACGAACGAACGAACTAACTAACGAACGAACGAACTAACGAACGAACGAACGAACTAACGAACGAACGAACGAACGAACTAACGAACGAACGAACTAACGAACGAACGAACGAACTAACGAACGAACGAACTAACGAACGAACGAACGAACGAACGAACGAACGAACGAACGAACGAACGAATCAATCACTTAATCAGTTTATTTTTGCTTTTTGTTTTTTTCTCTTAAAATGGAAATGCGTCTTTTTCTGCACTAAGCCGTTTAATTATAAACAAGGTAAGTTAGAGGCAGGAAAGCCACTATTGTCTTGTTATATGCAAAACGAATTCAGGAATAGTTCTTTAAGTAGTGTCAGGGCCGAATGCGGGCCATATTACATGGAAAACTAAGAGCGTTTTTTAATTTAGTATTCTGACGACCCCAGCACACATGCGAGGTTTGAGCTTCACAAGGCGGTGCCTGTGCATACTGTTTTATAATATGTGACGCCGTGTATTTTGGTACCTAGAAACCGACGTTTCTGCAAAACGCGATGTCTCCGTCTTACGGAGTTACGATGTGTTTTGGCTCCAGGCAAAACTACTTCGGTCGCATAATTCACAGGATCACACATCTTAGTTAACATATCGACCACAACGGCGCTACAGAACAGAGAGCACACTTTCAGTCGTCGTAGTACCAGGCTTTCTGATAGATGCCACGTGGAGTGAGAGGGCCTGCCCGTGAGCCAGTGGGAAGTCCAAACATTGACAAGAGTTGTAATTTTAATCACTACCAGTCGAGAGTGAACATCGTGTCGCGAGTTAAGTGCAATTAAGTTCTTACACCAGAACGTTGTTTTTATGTGATTATAATAAGTGGCAGTGTTCTTGTATGTCATATAATAAGCTGTGAGTTGTTTGCCATCTTATTTAAGTACAGTAGGGGAAAGTTTTGCTTGAAGACAAATGAAGTAACAGGAAACTGAGAGAAGTACAAAATAAGTGCCTTTAGCTGTTGATGTAAAGGAAACCGTAACATAACATTATCCATTAGCCATTATAACAAAGCATAATCCAGGTACGAATATATACAATTTTGATTGCACAACTTCAAGTGCGGAGATCGCTTGGGCGACAAAATCGGATCTCTACAGACTACTATTTTATTATAATGGATAAGGTTACGTTTTAATTTTCTTTGCATCTTGTAGGCACATACTGCATCATATACCTTTCTGCACGTGTTTTACACTCATCGCATAAAATGAGGGCTTACTGTGGAAGTAATGTCTATCAGCTTGCTCCATCTCTCAAGAAAATGCGAGAAGTTTCTGAAATTTGGTGGGACACATGTTATCGGACAACTGTGATTTTGGTTTGTGTGGGCCCTGCTATATATGAGACCCTATAAAATTTTATCATATTTATTAACAAGTTAGGAAATATACATATGACGTTACAATTCTTGCGCCTTCGCTCCATTATTTCCTCTAGATTATGAATTCGCGAATGCCGACTTTGATGCCGTTTATAAATAACATCAAACTGAGTATTTGAAGCAAAAATGTTGATAAACATGCATGTATATATATACGTACGCATTTTATGTTGGGATATAAAGTAATGTATTTGAATACCTGAGGATAGTCAGTACGACCGAAACGTGTAGCATATATTGCCAAAACTAACAAACTTTGCTGTGGCCTACGGCAGTACGTATGTACGTATGAACTCCACAAAAATTTTAAGATACTGCTTACTGGAATGTACACTAAACATCGAAAGTAATTCGGATCTCCATCGATCCATAAGAAATCCTGCCTTTGACAAAGCTAAAGTGAAATTTTATCTATTTTCTTGGCAGATCTCTTTGCGAAAAAAGGGATACTGACGTAGAATACAGATACAGTTAAGATATACGTTTATATGAAACGTAAATAAAATAACAGAGCGAAGGCTATACAGTATGATTGGGGTTGAAACAGCACTTTGACGTTCATTTATGACGCATACTTGTACCAAAGACAATAAGTTGTGCGACACTGCAAAAACGCATTTGAAATGTATGCGAAATATTGATCACGTGGCGGCGCGGCAAAATGTTTAGGTTATTTCTGGCAGCTTTCATGAAGTGTGAATCTGTGATGGTGAAAATTAGGGACAGAAACAGAACGCTAATTTGTGTAATTACTGATGTACGAGTTCGGCTCTCTTCACTCTACAGGGCCTGAACGGAAGCCGGCGAAGACAAGTTATTTAGATGTAATGTCGCGTAGCCTCACATTTCGGAAGAATGTGCTGCCTCCATGTTCAGGGTGTAAGATACATATATGAATCGGAAGGCCCCACATTCGATTCTCGACCGGGACTCCTCAGATTTACTGCGGTACCGTCAGTAGTATTAGTACTAAAAGTGACGGCCTCTTTACCAATTTCCTAGTTTCGTCCGGGAAGTGACGTCACGTGATTTCCGTTCTCTTAGTACAGCGCGCCCCCCATTCACACGTTAGCTGCCTTGTTGACACTATCAAATACTGTGGCATACACTCCAGAATACGTGACACAATAGTCAATGGTTTGTCTGCCGACGATGCTCAGGTGCAGCTACCCGGCGAGGAGAAGGGGGCGTGGAGGAAGGAATAATCGGCATTTTAAGGAGTTATGTGTTATTTCAGTTTTGGGATTTAATTTTCCCTACATAGCTTGAACAAACTTAGTAGACTACGTGAACTTTTTACATGTTTGCCGAACGGGACTCATGTTTTAGAACATCTGTACAGAAACAAACTTAAAAAAATATGCGGTCACCACCTGTTTTCATGAATTAACTGAAACAGCAGTAACTAGAGTTATCATGTCATAAATTTATTGCCAGACTTCTCTGCATGTATTGCCCAAACCCATGTCTTTTAGATATCCAGTGACTGAAACACATGTAAAATTTCAGAGGCAAGAATATTGTTCAGATCAAGAATGCCAGGAAGGAGAGAACGAAAAACGCATGGGAGCAATTCCGGAAAGAGACATTACATGGCATTCGTGTGTTCTGATTTTTCTGGGAAGGACTGATAGGGAGATGAAGTTACGGGTGACTGTTTTCCGTACATCCTGCAGGCACTGAGCGCCCTCTGTCGTTGCATGTAATTGATACACTGTACTTTTATGCTCGTTCGTGTCTGTCATTAGTCACTCCCACTTGCTATTTTTGCAGCAACCGCCGTTATTACCTCTTTAAAGTCGTATCAAGTAGGTCGTATTCGTTGTTGCCAGACGGAAAATTTAAAACGTCAACACTGAAGTAGCCAAGCAGTATTTTATGAATGTGAATCAGAAAACAAGTTTACATGACGTATAATTTCGTTACTTAAGCAGTTACACTGATTGTGAAAAATATTAGGGGATTTTATCGCCGAGACATTACCACCTGTCTGCAGCGATGAAGCAAAGTATGGGCGGCCACAAATTTAAAGACGATCATGAAGTGTAAGCAGTTGTGACACAATGGCAGATAACACACAATACGGACTTCTATGAACAGGGAATACAGAAAGCTGACTCGCGATTTGATAAATACTTCACAGTGTACACAGCGTGTCGCAGTTACGAAAACCAGTAACAGCCAGATAAAATACACAAAGATCTTCATGTAAAGCGTCTGTCATTTTACCTGATTTTAACAAAATTGGAATAGTCTACAAAATTTCGTAAAAATCCCAAATATAAAATTTCATGAAAATCCGTCCAGTGGAAGCTCGGTCGTTCCATGCGGACGGGCGGACAGATAGACTAACTTGACAAACCTAGTAGTCGCTTTTTGCAGTCGCTTTGCGAACGCGCACAAAACGACTAGCAGGCCTCTTCATGTCGGTCCGGCTGCAAGCAACAGGGCAACTGCCACCGGAAGGATTTTCTTGAAATTTCATATTTGGAACTTTACTCATGTCCGTCAGGATGTTCAGGTTTGTTTCAAATCGGATAAAAATAACAGACACCACACATAAAAATCTGCGCCCCTAAGTAAAATAACAGACACAACACATAAAGATCTGTGCCCCTAAGTAAAATAACAGAAACCACACATAAAGATCTGCGCCCCTAAGTAAAATAACAGACACCACACATAAAGATCTGCGCCCCTAAGTAAAATAACAGACACCACACATAAAGATCTGCGCGCCTAAGTAAAATAACAGACACCACACATAAAAATCTGCGCCCCTAAGCAAAGTAACAGACACCACACATAAAGATCTGCGCGCCAAAGTAAAATAACAGACACCACACATAAAGATCTGCGCGCCTAAGTAAAATAACAGACACCACACATAAGGATCTGCGCCCCTAAGTAAAATAACAGACACCACACATAAAGATCTGCGCCCCTAAGTAAAATAACAGACACCACACATAAAGATCTGCGCGCCAAAGTAAAATATGGCTTTGAATGCGCCGAGTTTCACGAAACTCACTATCATTCAATACATTTTTGTGTACATCTTTTGTATGGAATTTTATCCAAATCGGACGAAGAGTGTATAAAACAGGGCCAAAGCTCATTTAGGCCGTTAAGGAAGGTGAGGGTTTCACTGCAATTATTTTCAAAAAATTGGTAGTTACTCAGCGGCATTATGTGGAGACTTGCCACACCGAGTTCCACCCAAATCGGTCAAGAAACGTGGAGAGCAGGAGTAGATATCCATTTACGTCTTTGTGAAACACATGACTGACACTGATCCGATTTTGAAGAAACTCAGGCTTACTCGACAACTTTTTGTGAAGACCTCCCATACGGAATTACATGAAAAACTGACAAATGATTTACGCGGTGACAGGTCACAGACGGACAGACGAGTGGACTGAAGTGGTCTCCATATAAGGCGTCTCTTTTTATACTGCAAAGTAAAGAACACTTTAAGATATTGCAAATAAAAGCAGTACACCTTAATCAGACCTATAAAATACTTCCAGTTTTCAGTACTACTAGCCCCTTGCGATAATTTCAGTATGGGTTTTATCTGTCTAAAATGGAGGCTTATACTGGACCCTTACGAAAAAAGTATATAAAAAGTCTTTCAGTATAGGCTGCTAAAACCGAATCTCTTGCTTAGAATTAGTTCAGTCATCCTGCAGACGAAACGTGCGTACAGGCGGACGGACATGAACCCCTGTACTCGCACTTCGTGCCAGCTGCACATAAAAACACCAGGAGCTGCCTCCTATTAAAGTTCTCGGAGTGGGGAGCTCCCCTTGAACCCACGGACGAGCAACGAACCGAAGTTTATTTTCAGAGTTTACACGTTGTTTGACATCAAATATCCGCCTAGAACTGGACAAATGCCATGTTCCAACGACACTGAATTATTTCTGAATCTACGTTCCGCGAAAATGATGCAGGGAAATTTCTTTGTTTTAAAGTGTTAAATTTTAAATAAGCTACCTGCTTTATTGACGCGATTATATCAATTTTGGCGTGTCAGATAAGAATTATATTTGAATTTACCCGAAGAAAGCATGGCAGCACGTTTGTATAGCCATATTTTTGTCTGTCTCTGCAGGCTGCCCTCAAGTTAGCACTCCTATTGTACTCTAATTGTCGTCAAATCACAACCATCGAGATCAATAAAGACTGCACTTGAGCTTGAAGCCAGTTCTATTTCTCGATGCTCAGACGTTTGCTAGTTTGCTTTATTGGCCTCGTTAGTGTCATCAGCACTGCTTTTACACGAACACAGTGGCAACAGTACATTCAGGAGACGAAGGTCTGGTTGACCGAGATTCAATTTCTGGCAATGGTGGGAATATTTTGTGGGCTCTGGGCTTCCCTTTTAAGTGAACACCAAGGGTTAAGAGAGTAATAAAAATCACAGTATTGCACCCACACTTACTGCACGCCCTTCACGGTGTGCTGTTATCCAAATGAACAATTTCAGAACGAACTGTGCGTTACAGCAAACTCTTCGCCTTCGCGGGAAAGGGAACTGAATGTAACACGAAGTTATGGTCTATGCTAATTATGTTAGTTTGCCTGACGGAAACACGAATACCGTAAAGGGAAGAAAAATAAATAAAGAATAAAACAAATTATTAGACGCAAGAAAGGAAACTGGTTTAGATAAACATAGAAGAAACTGTGTAAGTACATGTTGATAGCTCGTCAGCAGAATGCAGGCAAAAATTACTCCAAAACTGTAATTTTATCGGCTTTGCATATGTACGACAGTTGGCCTCTAACGCTAGGGCAATGGCACAGACAGAGGGAGTCTGAGAAGAGGGTGCTCACGGGACCGTTTGCAACCAAGACAGAGGGAGTAATAGGAAACTGGAACGAACTGCATAATAAGGAGCCCAAAATCTATTGACAGCAACGTTCCATCTAATTTTTTTTTACAGCTGCGCGGACCTGCTGCTGCTGTGAGCAGAAAATTTTTACACGACCTGACGACTGCGCGGCATTTTAAAAGTTTCTTTTTATAATATGCATAACAAGATTATTTACAATGAAATCTACAAAATTCCAGTGCGCGGCAACAATTCAGTGTGCGCGGGAGCATTTCAGTTACTGCGCGGCCGCGCACCCGCGCAGCTTAGAGGGAACATTGACACGTCGTCGTATTCCAGAAGACTTTAACCTCTATCAACAATGATGTGAAAACCCCATGTCACGTACGGTGACTAATTACCTGTCAGCTTCATCAGGTATTAAAAGGCCATGAAAGCAAGGAGTATGAAACTGTGCAGGATGTATCACGCATAAGAACACGATAAATACTTGCAAAATTTTCGTAAGAAAACCTAGAGGGAAGAAGCTGTATAGGAAACGAAGGTGCAGATAATAGAATAATATTCAACTGAATCTTAAAGGAATATTGTGTCAGAATGTGGACGAATTCGTCTGGCTCAGGACAGAATTCATTTCCGATCACTGCTAGATACGGATTCCATAAAGGCGGGTATTTAGTGACTAGCTGAGCAACTACTAGCTTTTGTGATTTCAGGCTTCCGCCGCAGTATAAATGCGCTCTTTTGGAATTTAGCACAACGTAGAGTAGTAATTTCTTATCATTATTAAAGAAACAGTCATATACTACCTACAGATGTGATACATACACTTGCTGATCGTTAGAATAGGGAGTTCGCTAATGAGATATTTTTCTTCACAAATATAAGGTTATGCTTAACGATTTCATCATAATGATGTTACATGACTGCACAGCATTATCACACTTCTTCACTGACATAAACAGGGAAGCTACCTCGTGAGTACACGAATAAGATGTTTCCTCCAAGACTCGTACTTATAGTGAGAAACATCGCAGTGAATAAACGCTTCCTGCAAGAATGGAGAGTCCAAATGATGTCTCTCCACCTTTACAGCAGTATGCAGTATAGTGACTAAGCTACGGGCTGGACAACCAAGGAATCATGGTTCTACGACCAGCAGGAGCGAGAAACTTTTCTCTTGTCCAAAGCGTCCATACCTGCTGTTCAGCCCACCGAGCCTCCTACACAATGGGTAACGGGGACTGTTTCCCTGCGGGTATGGTAAAGCAGCCAGAACGTGAAGCTAACAACTCACTTATATGTAGTGCCGAAATTAAAAATGCATGGAGCTATGTGCCTCCATGTGCCTTCACGCCCTACTACACTGCACAGAAGCGTCATCGATGTTGTTGAAAATATTTTTATAAAAGTTTTACAACGTAATGGGGTCTACATTGTATACAGTGTGCTTGTTTCGTTGCGCAATGAGCCATTCTTCAGAAACTTGTCAAGCTTAGATTTGAGTTTAGTGTGTGGTATAAAATGCCATTAATGCTACGCCTGCGCACTGCGTGTTCACTTAATTCACTTTGTGCGAAGAACACATAAAGATTGCATATCTTGTCGGATTTTAAAACTGTGGCAGATGTTACAGTTGCAGAGAAATTGGCATGTTTGAATTACAGACTGCTTGCTAGGAGACCATGGTTCCATTCTGGGGCGCACCAAGTTGCACATAAAAGGGTGTCGGGGACAAAGCGGCTGGACCACTCACGTCCACCTGATGACGTAGTTAAGAAGACGCGGAACTTTGCTCCTTCATTGTGCGGTGCTTAGACACGGAGACAACCAGCTGGGTCGTAAAATTGTATAGGTGCCAACCTATGGGTGGTTGACCGTATAAAACTGATTGCTTTTCTTTTGGGATACTCTATAAAATCATGTGAAGTTACTGAGGCGTGATAAGTTTTTAGGCGCTCCACTAATTCTTAACATCGGCTCTAGATGCAGGGAAGTTATCTCCCCGGGGGTAAAGCGACCGTTACCAGCCGGGAAAGAAGCCCTAGTACCCACTGAATACGACGCTGGGTGAACTCCGGAGCCCACATATTCGGCAAAGAGGTTTCGTGCCTTTCCTAACTACCTCAAGGACAGTGCTGGGATAATAAATTGAAATTGGCGATGGATGTCCTTTTGTTCATCATTCACAATCACCACCCTACGACATAACCCTTTGTATAGTGCATGCAGTTGAGAACATGTCGATAAACGAATGTGTTGTTAACAGTATTTTCTGACTGTCGATGCGCCTTCCATCCACTGCTCTGGGACTGATTGAGTAATTGCTGCCGCCAGGATGTTGGTGGGAGGAGAACATGCACACCGTCTGTTCCGCTATAACCCTGGCACTGTCAAAATCTGGACCTTTTACATACCAAAACAGATTTTTTATTTCCTTATTTTGAATGCTGGCCTGACGATTGTTTCAGTGAAGCAATTTTAACCACCTTTCGCTCTAGCTGTGGGGGGGGGGGCCCCCAAAGAAGTGCAGCGAAGCAGTAACCAACTTCCATATTTACCTCCCACCTCACCACCACAGGTTCTCTGAGCCCATTCTCACATTGACATACGGCCATGCCGCGATTTCTGACGATGCTAACCGCGTAAATACAAACAGTCTGATAGAAGCTGTATTTCTATGCCTTATACTATCTGCATGGAATTCTACTTGGGTGCCGGCTAAGTTAACTGAGAGTTTTTTTCGTTTTATCCAGTTTCTCCATGCAGATAGTAAGAAACTACGTTAAACAGTTTACGACCTTATCGTTTGTTTCGTTGTCAATTTATCCTATGTCATCACACTCTCATTCAACACTACTTAAACTGCGAAGCTGATTAAATCTCGTTAAATGAAGAAACGAATGGATATGATACGCTAATATCATAGCGCTAACTTGAAAGAGTAATATGCGCTACACGTGAAAGGTATCCGGTTCGATTCTAGGCCAGGTCACCATCTATCGTGACTGACGTGTGTCGCGGTTCTTCTGTACCGTCTCCAGGTGAATGTCGGCATAGAGCTTAGAAATCGGCCGCTATTGCTTCGTTACAAAACCTTACCGTCTCACAGTTCATGACCGTCTTCCCATACTACTATACGTTATACAACTTCTATAGTTGAAATAGCGTCTTTAAATACCATGGGAAGCAGAGAGTACTGCGCCACAAGTGTCACGGCGTTAGCAGTAAGCGGTGGGGTAGGTCTCCCACATGAACCACCACTCGGTACCAACTCTGCGCGCTGTGGGGGGCTACAGTGTCTTACCCGAAATATTCGTCAGTTGTGCGTGCCGTATTTTAATGTCAATCCATAGTCTGGCTTTTGCGATCATGCTTATAAACCGTCGAATTCAGTAGCAGGCAGAGTTCATGCTAACTTCAAGAACTATCGACTGGTCACGGAAAACTTTGTACTGTACCACGAGTTGTTACTACTGCTACTACTACTACTACTACTACTACTACTACTACTACTGCTGCTGCTGCTGCTGCTGCTGCTGCTGCTGCTATACAATGTTCTGGGTGGTTGAAGAAGGTCGACTACGAAGAATTGGCACAAACAAACTAGACATAAAATTAACTTCTCAGTAGTTTCAGTTTGATGTAAAACGGGTCTGTAGCTACAGGAAAAGGACTGTGTTTAAGCGTGTGTTATTTTAAAGGCTATCAGCCGCGAAGATTACATAGCGCCGGCAAAAGAGGACTGAATGAGTGAATGAATGAATGAATGAACGAATGGATGAATGCGTATTAAACGTTGGTAGAATGACATTGATAGGAGAGAACTTAATTACATGGAGAGTTGTCCCAGTGCCATTTTATCCACCACAAATCGCATACGAACTGGCCTGGGATCGAATCCAGGCCTCCGCGGTGACAATCTGGCGACTAGCCGCCTGAGCAATGACACAGGCTAGGGGACAGGGAATGAAGATGTTTCAGAACAGAATGTTAAGGAGAATATTTGAACCTAAGGCAGATCAAATAACAGACAACGGAAAACGCACGTAACAATGAGCTTTACGTTTTGTATTTTAATCTAATATTGTTATGGAAATTAAATAAAAGGAATAAATAATAAACCGGGGGCGTAAAACAGGCATAACAGAAACTCCAGGGATAAGAGGCAACTTGGAAGACCTAGAAATTGATTGGAAGCTAATATAAACATGGATTTTGGGGGAATAGGATGTAAAGATATGAATTACATTGACTTGTCTAAATATATTATCCAATGGCGGGCTTTTGTGAACAGACTAATAAAATTTTTGAGTCCCACTGTAGCAAGGAATACCTTTGAGCAACTGAAACAAATAGCACGTTTGTTAATTATTTCAAGGTACTAGGACAGCAATTGTTTTCTTTTGTTTGTATACTGTTTACCAGAAGATAAGATACTTCTCTCATTTGTTTTGTCAATAGTTACAAATTTCTGTCCTTGTGTTCCCCTCTGTCTCTTGATTTTTTCAGAACAAAGCAGTAGAGATTTAAGCTATTGCAATCACGGCCGGTTAAAGCCACTAGGCGAAGTAGGTGGACACCTAGGAAGTCAAAATTTGTGGGGAAAAGTCAGAAACCGGGAATAAAGTACTCCCTTCGCCAGCGTGAGATGAGGTTGATCCTGGGCGAGGAAGGAGAGGCCTAAGCTTCGTCTACTGTTGCAAAAATTTTGAGCAGGCCCTGATTGCAGTGCTGTGTTCTGTCAAGATATTCCCCGCGAATTTCAGTGCACGTGATTAGGTCTCTTACTACAAATATTCGGCGAGCTACAGTGGCTTTGCCTCAACAGTTACTGGCCAATGATAGTTTAGTCTCCAAACTTTTATTACGAGGTTTTCTTTCCTGTTTCTACCGGCTGCAGTGTGACTAGGGTGGTGGTGATAGTGAACTGGCAATAATTGTGATGATTTAAATGTTGCCTCTGTGACTGCTCGGCGGTAGAAGAAATGGACTTACTGCCCACCAAGGCGCAATACCACGGTCACCTGATTAATTTGGTTAAAAAGTCATTCATCGACGGAATTCTGCTGTTTTTCGATGATAATTCTCATAGCACAATATAAATATATTGAAGTTTTTAGAATAACAAGATGCACATTGAACGAGTTTCCAGAATTGGCAACTACACTTAAATAAAAGCCGTGAAACTTTACTAGCCTACATACTGTGTATCTATCAAGTGGCAGTACATGCATGGTAAGGTTTATGGAAAATAACTGTTGCATGAGCCATTAGGTTAACCAATTGAGGAGGCATTATTAGTATCTGATTTGACGACTGCCGCTCTTTTTCACATTACTGCATTTCTGCTACAGGGCCAATTATAGAACAGAGATGCAAGGGTCGATTAGCAACAACCCCTTCTATTCACCAATCAGTTAATCAATGAATGAGTGAATGAAAGAATAATCCATCAATCAAAGAGTCGTAGCCATGGGAGACAGGGGAAATATAAATTCTAAAACAACCTGAATGTGGAGTTATAAGGCTTACCTTGGAAATTATAGTAGGCAGCATATAGGTCAGTTGCGGCAGACAAAATGCAGTAATCATTCTCATCTTGCGCAGCACATAAACTCATATGTAAGACGGGTGAAAAGACTTAATGATAATGGCAGTGGTTCATCTGATACCCACGACATCGGTAGTCAGCAATAACTTGCACTGAAAGAGGTTATTGTTTGGTTAATTGCAGAATTTTTGTGCTTGTTTTGTAACTGCAAAACATAAACCGTTAATAATATATTTGTATTATGTCACTTCAACTGCAAGTAGTAAGTTGTACTGTGTCAATCAAGTTCTTGCTCTCTTAGATGTAATATTATCACAAATGCAACACATACCTGTAAACCTGTTAAGCAATTTTAAGCGGGTTTCAAGCAAGCATCGAACTGTCCGCCATGTCTCCATAGATGGCAACAGTATAGTCAACGAGAAGACAAAAAAGTCGCGACAAGCGCAATGCAAGACGCACAGGAGCAGACGAAATTGCATTGTTGTGCATGAAGGCGGACAAGGTGTTTTCTTTACGAATATGAATGTATTTGTATGAATACATTTTTGGTGTTAGCGCGATTGATGTACGATGTGATGCGTCCTGTGTAGGATTCAGTGCTGTGAACGTTTAGAAAGCATGATTCTGACAGACTAAGGGAAGTCCGTGGGCGTGTTATCTTATCAGCGACAGAAACTTGTAAGTTGGGTCTGTGGAACGAATTATTCAACTGTAATCTGGCATCTCTTCGTAGCAGATAATGCAATTTTTGTGCGGTTATTTCTTTAATTTTAACACTTTGGAAATACACAGGACTAAAATGTCTACCTTTGTAAAATTATTTGCAGACAGGAGGATGAAGGAACTGTAGGCCAGTGAGCAGACATGGGCAAGTTGTTGAGCCTTCTGGCTCGCGATGATTCCAATTGCTGCTCACCTCAGAAGTACGACGTCTTTCTGGACTTTGAAAGTGAGTTGAGAGTGTTGGTTATTGTCACGGAAAGTGAAAACGATAAGGTCCTTGTTTTAACGACCATACGTAACCTCAATTTGTATGCAGACGCCCAAGTGTAAGTTCCAGGATTAATGCAAGGACGTCCCCTATGGCTATAGCTGTGACGGAATCTTGTTGTGTAAAATGATAATTAAAACGTTGCTGGCCCAATCTGTCACAAAGAAATTGATATATTCTAGTGAATCTGTTCCACACTACTAAGACACACTAACATGAAACAAGGGACGCACTAGTGTAACTGTTTGTCATTATTCATTCACCAACAATTTGAAGCACTCATCCTCCTACAGCAGAAGTAATATTTATGAGCGAATATTGTAATAAGTCAAATTATGCACTTTGTTTATGTGTTGCCATGTTTTCACATCTGATTGATGTAAAGCATAATGAAAATGGGTTGCTAATATTAGACATTTAAAGTAGTTAATGTGATAGTTGCCAGGTTAGATTGAGTTTCTGTCACTCATGTGAAAACTCAAAACCTAACATTGGTGGATTACATTCTCTTTTCATACAGGTTGAGAAATATGATTGAAATTTCTGTGACCTGTGTGTGTTGGCAACCCAGATGCAATATAATGTGAATTTTATAAGATATGAGAAGAAACGAGAGTACAAACAAAAGAATATATTATTATATTACTGTGTTAAGCCATTAATGTTGCTTCAGGTAAATGAAATAAGAGTATTTAAAAATGTTAGTAAACGAGTTGATGGGAAATGAGTGTATCCACTTTGTTTGTATCTGGCAATGCAATAATGGTTTCTTTGATGGATGTATCTTAGTTGCATGTTTGTTCTTATTATATATTATTGAATATTAGTATGTGTAGTTCATTTTGTGCATTTGTTTATTACTACTTGCCAGATTCTTTTGCACAGCATTCTACATAGATATATTCTTTCCTAAGACATGCTTGCAGCCATATGGATGGTAAGAAATACCTTTCTTATATTACAAATGTTTTTATATTTCTGCAACAAGATTTGAATCTGTATAGCCTCTGCTACATGCATAACCATGAAGTTAAGCCACTACTAAACTAGTAATTCAACAAGTCCTATCCAGATTGAAACTCTGGTACCTATCTACAAAACTACATGGCATTACACCCCAGAGCACAGTAACCTTCATGTTTTGTTGTAGTGTTGTTATATGTTCAGTGGTGATTGGCTGTTCCATGCCATTTGCTGTTGACAAGCACTGTAATAAATGCCTTAACTCTACCACCACCACCACCACCACCACCACCACCACCACCACCACCACCACCCTTTCATCCCTTCAGCAGTGAGGAAAAGAATGCATCTGTATATGTTGCCATTTTTGACTTCTGTTAACTGTCTTATAAAAAAGTTGATAATAACAGAACATTGGAAGTGAAGACACATTTTTTTTAAAAGTACTGTACACTGATAATTTGAGGTTTGAGGTTCTCAGAGTGGTGTTGCTGAACATTTAAGTCTTCCAGGATGTGATGCTGTGTCATTGGGCGAGTACTTCCCAATGTTTGGAAGGCTGTTGTGCCTTCTTCTTTGACTCCTTAACCCTGAAGATGAAGGCACTATGGTCCTTTGAAAGATAGGGAACTGCTCACCTAAAGACATAAATATCACAATCTAGAAGACTTTAATCTTCAACTGAAAATTCATTAAACCCCTCATACTGTTCTTGAGCTGGCTGTTCTACAATTAACCCTTTAAAGATGCAACACATTCTGTCTAATATAAAGACTCAGGGCGTACCGCACAGTAAACACTTTCCTCCTCAGTTTAAAAAACCAATAATTTGATGATATGTCAGGTAAAAGTTGCAGATTGTTCCCAGATAAGTACAAAACACATAAATGCAATATGAGCACCATGGAGAATTGACTGAAGTTAAGCCTGGTAGTACATAAAGTTACCGCTAGGCTTTAAAAGGTTAATCCACTCTAAAATTGTTGGAAAAGTGCTGGCAACACATTAACATCAACAAAAAAATAAATTAGAAGAACCCAAGAAGTGCGATTAATATAAATTACTGTTGTCAGTTTTTACCTGGCAGATCACAAAATCTTGCACAGGGCAGGCTTCTGTATTTTGCCAAGCCTTTGACATTAGATTAAATTACACTCTTTCAACTGAATAGGTTCTACAGCATCAAGTGAGATGGGAAGACAGTCATGAATGGTAAGTACAGAGAATTAGGAAGGGAAATTTATGGTTTATTTCATGGTACTGTCCTGAGAAAAACCAAAATGTCTGAACATGTCAGATTCAAAACACCAGTCAAGCATGTTGCTGCCACACCATCATCCTCAGTTTGACATAGATCTCCATTACTATTTAAGGGCTGTGCCTGTTATGTAGCTTTTATTTCTGTTTAGGCGTTGAACTGTTTTGAAAATGAAACAATAAAACATTACTGTATTTTTTTTAGTCCCAGTTCCACTATGTTACTGTAATATATTTTTGACCTTCCCATCATCAAATCTTCTCTATGTTTTTTTATTGTACAAGAAAATAAGATTCTTCATGCTGTACCAAACATTTCATGGGAATTTGAAACTCTAAATTCACCCTCCAGCTCCATGGCCAAGCAACACTGTCATAGGTTTAGCCACATGCATTCAGAAGGTTCCTGGTTTGAATCTCAGAGAGGTGATTGGCTGTCATGACTGCAGTTCCATGGTTTGCCCAGTGTCTTGAAGGAGATGCCAGTACAGGATCTTGAAATAGGCAATGTCAACACCAGTTTCATCTTGGATATTCCATTTCTCATTCATTAGAATGTGTGCTGTATGACACATATATTGACTCAGGATCTTTAAATAAAAGCAAAGTACCTAGTGTGTTGGCATGTTCTGTTATAAATGTTTATGAAAAATGCTAAAATGAACCCAGAATTTGTAAGCAGCATTAGCCAAAAGCTTGGTTGTGTTAATGTCACTAGATGCCCAGCCAACAGATGGAGAACAGGAAACATTTGAGGAAGTGCAGCGTGTGCTGAGGAACTCAGAGCCAATTTTAGAAGAGATCCAGTGTTACAAGGGAGCAGGAAAAGAGATCCGAGAAGTGAGTACTAGCCACGTTTTAATGGGATGGATGTCTCCTTCAGGGCCTCTAAATCCAAATAGTCAGGAGTAAGTACATTTTTAAGAGAGGTGGTTTTCTGGCCACTACATATATGGAGAGGACATAGTCATCTTCATCTTTCTGCTTTCATCATTTTTCCAGTCTTTTCCTCTTGTCCTCCTCATTCTTCAGCTTGTTGTATTCTTGTGGAAGAAGTATTACTGAACAGTTGCTAACAAAGATAAACACCTGCATGTTCATAAGGTACAGGATTCAAATATCTGGATGTTGTGATGTGAAAAATAAATAGTCCTGATCCACATAACTGAGAATACAAGCTGTGAAAGGTACAACCATCCAGTGTGGAATGAAATGTTGTACATGCCTGTTGCAGCCTGTGCTTTGTGACACTCAGGCATCATACTTTTTAATCAAACTGAACAAAGCTGGAAGTCCAGGCTGTTGCTTTAACTATCATTGAAATAATAAACTCATCACAGGTGTCCAAACATGTTTTTCAGGATTCTGATGTGAAACACAAACATGTATCTATTTTCAGCAGGTAATGAATGTAGAAAATTAAACTACAATCAGATTTCTTAAATGAAATTCACTGTAAAGAATGGAATTAAGGTACCAGCTACTTTTTCTGCCTAGTCCTTCCTTTTAACTTCCTGACACACATGGTAAGAATGAAGGAATTCACTTCTGAGCAGCCATATTGTAGGAAAGGTGCAGAATTACATAAAAATGGAATAGTAAACCTTAACAACCAGATAGTTATCATACTGATAGAAAGCAGGGAAAACACACTTAAAAAATTCTTACAAAAATCCAGGCTAAATGAAATAAGAAGTCCAAATTGATACTTGCAGATATTCTTCAAGTGAGACTGGAATCTGACCAGGCTCTGTCACTGGTAATGTAGTTGCTTTTATGGTATGTGGGAGGTATGTGGTTTGAGTTTTGATCAGAGAATCTTGACTCAGGTGTTAGCAGGTGTTTCTTGTATATGTTGGAATAGTATCTCAGACTGTTAACACTTCATCCCAGATGTCCTGTCTGATTCACCCCATGCAATTATCTTCTCTTAATTTCCATATTTACAAATTCCAGATTTGATACAGCAACATTAAATAACCATGAAACAATTTTTTTTCAGGCAATCTCCACTCCAACAGAGGAGTTTCAGCAGAGAGCATGGCAGGCTGTGATGCCACTAGTCTCTAGACTGAAGCGATTTTATGAATTTTCCACAGAGCTGGGTAAGATCTCATCTGAGCTGCTATGTGGGCAGTGGCACCTCGATTTGTGTAAAGACTCTCTTGAGCCAGTTTATAATCCCAGATTGTTTAAAAGAATGCTACTTTACAGTATTTGATGTTGGAAAAATACCAATCTTACAACCACCAGCTGCCTTTAACACTGACTAATTATAATTTAATGAGAATCGCATTTCACTACCTATAGTACCATCATTAGTGTCATAGCATGATTACAACATTAGAGATTTTGGCTGTATGCTTAATTATTAATCCCAGTTGGTCCCACAACATTGAAATCAACAGAACTTTTCATTACTTTTGATAACTAATGTGATCATGTATATTAAAAGTCTCTGTAGTTGTCTCTTTGCTTAAGCCCTTAAACTCGGGCAATGGAAATGTCAATCACAGGACATAATAGAACTGGAATGGCAGTAACAGTAACTTCTGTTATGTGTTTGTATTCATTGTATATACACTGAATACAAAAGTTATGCATAACAGAAGTTATGAAGGTGAATAATAAGATATGTAAGATAAAAGGGATATAAACAGGACTGACATAAACAGGACTTAGAGCCACCAAAACTGCACGAAAATTTCAGTGATTTTGTGTAGGAATGTATGAGTGAGAAACAAGTGGACATCTTGACTCTTTAAGATGGGACCACACACCATAATGAAATGTGGGTAACAAACTACCAATGTATGCTGTGCAACATCCCAGAATGGGGCTGACACACTATCACGAAATGCTGGTAACAAACTACCAACGTATGCTGTGCAATGTCCCAGGAGACTAACTACACCATGGCAAAAGCCTAAAATCTCACAGTGGACACCCTTGTAATGTAACAAAATACGGAAGAAAGGGCCCACACCAACAGGTACTGTTTCTCTGACCTAGGACAGTAGGAGTAATTTTAAAATTTGCTGATGCCAATGGAAAAATTTGGAAATTTTACAGTAGTGTGCACTCCCGGTATGCTCATATAATTTTGAATTTGTTTTGGCTTTATGCTTTACTTACATGATCTGTACATGTGTTTGCAGAAGTGGTGGTCCCCAAAATTTTGTTCCAATTATGCTCTGGACCAATGACACCTACCCAGCATCTTGAAACACAACAGGCCTTGGTCAAACAGTTTGCCGAGATTCTTGAATTTGTACTAAAATTTGATGAATACAAGGTAAGTGCTAGTGAACACTGACATCATAATTAATACAAAAATATTTTATATGGAAGTTTTAGGGTTGACAGGATCCCGATGTGAGGTACTATTGGAGTCATGTGGAATATATTCTTTCCAGTTTTTCAACAGGTCACAACATTCTGGATGAAATTGGAAGGATCATTTTGAAAAACTTAGTTTTGGTAGGTTAAAAAAGCTGTTACATACAGAAACATAGTTGGGTGCTGTACAGCGTGAGTAGGGAGGTTCACTCACATGTGGAATACTGTGTTTGACTAAAAACTGCCATAGAAGCAAAAATGAATGGGCATATGCATTATGATGACTTTTCTGCTCTCCTGATATCCACTTCTATGGCTGCTCATGATGTATCACTAAGACATCACGACACTTGTAAATGGAAATGTTAGTTAACCTTTAAACAACCTATGTTCACATATGTGAATGCATGTTAAAAAACACCCGTAGAATTTCATGTTATATATTTAGGCAACAAGGAAATGTATGTGTTTTTAAGACATAATGCATAATATTTGTTTTATTTTCCACAAAATGCGATTTATTTTGTACTTTTATCTTTTTCCCTTCAAGTAATTGTTTTTCATGAACCACGTGCTAAAATTTAAAGACCAACCTTGTCACTTGAAGGTTAATATTCTGGAATTGTGGTGCACACTCATGCTGCACAACACTGTTATAATCAAAGAAAACAGCATTACTTTGGTTTTTCTATACACATGGAATAGTTTTTCAGGTCATGGTGAAGATGTGGTTTTTCTTTGTGATCAGTGCTGCATAGTTTGCAGGTCACAACCAGAGGGCCACGCTTTATCACAGTTTTAAGAAACTGTCTTTGCCTTATACACTTTTAAGCTTGTCAGAAGACACAGCAAAGGGGTTTATTTTTGCTCCCGTGTCAGTAGCCTTGGAATAAACTTGGTTTTGACATGTCTTATTTCCAAACTGAAATGGCATGAGCCACTAGACATTTCTCTGTCTTCAGCCACTTTACATATATTCTCTTGTCATTTTAATCACAAACATAAGCAACTAATCCACTGTTTCTGCTGGCTGAAAGACACCTAGGATGCTCATCAATTTTAACAGATATTCTTCCCCATTTAGAGTGCTTGGCCCTCTCAGATCCTTGTGCTCAGCTTATTGTTGTATCTCTGGATGCTGTTTACAGCAGCTGATGTGTTATTTAAAAGCAGTATCATGTACTAAGATTATATAGTGTCAGTGACACATAAACGAATATGGACCATGATGCAATGATACAAACAGGAAAACTGAAGTACTTGGAGAAATACCTTTCACAGTGTTACTGGGTCTACACAAATCCTATGTGGGGTGGCCTGGAATGAAACCCAGGCCTCTACGATGAGAAGCCAGTGACTGACCACATATGCAATTGATAGAAATCAGAAAGCAGCAACAAAAATGTAATGTAACTGCTTTTTTCAGTACTGTTGGACATCATTAAGTTGATGTGTAACAAAAGCGTTCTGACTTGAAATTAATGAAACAGTGAAATAACCTGTAAAAAAGAATGGCCATGCAGTAAGATGTCAGGATATGTTCAGTATGTACTGTCATTTGCTCCAAGATATGAACTTAAGTCTTGATCTTTCAAGCCCGTCCCAACCACAGAATTTCTCAGCCAGGATAACCAATCTGTTATCTGAGATTAAAACCCAGGACTTCCTGTATATGAAGAAGGGGTGACAACCTGTACATTCGAGAGCTGAATCATGTTTTTGTGCAGATGAAGACACCGGCTATTCAGAATGACTTCAGCTACTATCGGCGCACCATCACAAGGCAACGCATGTCTAGCCACAATGGGTTTGAACACCTTGACACAAGGGAAGTGACCAATGAGTTAGCCAACCGCATGTCCCTCTTCTATGCACATGCTACCCCTATGCTAAAAGTTCTCAGTGAGGCTACTACCATGTTTGTGCAAGAGGTGAGTGCTGGGTTATGTCCACCTTTGGGTCTTTACCATTGTGTTAATTGTCTGTTGATTGGTTAATTACATAGGTAGTTTGTTGCATTAGTTAACCAGTTGGAATATGGATTGGTTAGTTGTTACTGTACTTAGGAGTTTGACTGATTGATTGGTGTGATATTCAGTTATAAGCTGCCCTATTGCCTGGCTAATTGCTCAGTCTGGCAGGCAGTTGATGTGCCATTTTAGTTACTTTTTGCTTATCCACAATTACTATATAATGCTGCTCAGTAGGTCTGCATGTGTAAACTTAAAGCTTCAATATTTGCTGTGAAAGATGGGGCAGCATTCCTGATAAGGTACTGCATATTAACATGTGATAAGCAACAGGGCATATACCAACTTAAGGATTTAGAGCCATGTATGTTCTGTCGTCACTAGATAGTGTTCCTAGCATTATGTTGGTACTTTGTACAACCAATGTGCATTGAGGTGGTTGTAATAGCACTAGAGAATCTTCGCAGTAAATACTGAATCCTAGTGCTCCTGCATTTGAGTATTAAATAACTTATGAAACTAACCTTGTGTTATCATATTCTAAATGTGCAAGAACTGTACCATAGGTGCTTCTGGCTTCAGCATATCCCACACTAAGCAATGCAGTGGAAGTGGTAAAGTGTTACTATATGGCTGCACAGTGAATGTAACTTTAAGAGATGCCACAAAACCCAAACAAAGGATTGCAGAGGTGAAAGTGACACACATTTTTGCACACAACTTTGAAATTTCCCCTTTTAGATGACACATTAAAAGCTATGGAGACACAGAATTAAGAAGAAAACTTCGAACAGAATACGCAAAATGTTACAGAAAGAATTGATGAGGTTGCTTCCCTTGAACTTGATTGTGCATTACACTACTGTAACAGCATATGTACATGGCCCAGTTGGCCAGGCATCACGTTTTTTTAACAGTGATACGTTACTGTTATTGAGGTACAATCTGGCCACCTATCCTGCAGTGCTGAGGCACTTGAAATCTCCTATTCCTGGACAGGCAACTTTGACCCCAAATGGCTGCCACCCCCATAGGACCAGAATATTTAAAATATCTATTTAAATCATCACACATTTCCATACTCTACATTAAATGGTTCTGTTACTGCTTCCATCTCAGAATTTGACATAGCCATCATGTTAGTAGCAGCAGCAGCAGTAGAATAAATCTGAAAAGTACCAGTGTGTGGTGGCCCTGATGACATGACTTACTACTGACAATTGGTTGGCATGTTACTAGGATAACATAACATGCACACCCATGTAAACATGGTACTACCATAAATTGAGCCTTTTCTTCCAAAACCTGGACAGTAGACTAAAAATGAGCACTCTTATTTTTGCTTATGGTAAATGTACATTAGTCACATGATGACAAAGCATTTTGGAAATTCCCTGCATAAAGTCGAAAAAAGTATTCCCCATGAACACAAATAATATAAATGAGTTTAGTTTCATTTCTAAACACTTGGCTCTTGTTTTCTTCCAGAATTCAGACATTCCAATTGAAAACACAACAGAAACTCTAAGTACAATGGCGAAAGTTTGCCTGCGCATGCTGGAGAGTCCGTAAGTAGGACTTGTTCTTTTGAAATTCACTTACTGAAAACTCACACAACCCATGACAGACATGGTGTGATTTGGTTAATTTGTTTTAATTTTACAAATAACAACATTGTAACATACATGTTTGAAAGATATGCCAGAAGTTACCTTGCTCTCATGCTGTGCAGCACAGATGCACTATTTATCATGCAAAATATCACTGATGTATACCCACACTTTTTCATTGTCACTTATTATACAAACACAGTGCTGAAAGCAGACTGTTTTTATCTTTCAGTAAACTACAGGCAGAAGAATAAGCAACAATCTAAAGAACCAAGAACCAAATTCATATGTGAGAGACAAAGTAATCTGAACCTCTAAATATAAAAATAGTCTCTACAAACTCAATCTGCAGATTGTAATAAAATGAAGGGAATTATCCCTTATTAAAAATTAAAAACCACAGGAGCTGAACAAGCTACAAAATAAATTTTTCCAGTAAATTAAAATATGAGGTAGTAACAACCCAATCAGCACCCTCTGTTGGTGTAACCATGCACCTACTACAGAGCCCAAACTTTCTTGTTAAACCATGAATGAATACCAATTCATTTGTGCAACTCTTTTTCTATTAATGGAAACCAAATAGTACATATGTTCAAACTAGGCTGACTGATAGGGTTGTTAGTACAAAGCATATGTGCTGCCTGTCTGTATCTCCTGTATATGGTGTTAGGTTCAGACTGTAATATGGTTGTATTAATCCAATCAATAGTATGTCCTTCCTCAAAAGCATGTGATGTTAGTTTAGATTTATCAATATGTCCCTCTCTTAGATTGTATTTGTGCTCTCATATCCCAATATTCAATGGTCTGCCAGTTTCACCAGTGTATTCCCTACCACACTGACATGGAATTCTATAAATACACTGATTTGTCCAATGTATCAATGTTGGGTTTTGTTTTGTTTTTTTTTTTTTTTCAAAAAATTCTGTAAGGTCTATTTAATTTTAAAAACAGTTTTAATGTTAAATGTTTCACCAGTTCTTTTAAATTTCTCTGTAGTTCCTCTAATGTATGGAATGTACATATCACACACACAGATTTATTCATTCATCAGTCTTGTTGACTCTCTCTCTCTCTCTCTCTCTCTCTCTCTCTCTCTCTCTCACACACACACACACACACACACACAGAAATGATATGTGATACGGAATTTTGTGGATTTATTCAAAATGAGACAATCCAGAAATATTCTTCTATGTGTTTGGGCATTGCATCATATCAGTGCTTAAAGGTTATGCTCTTCAGTGGAAATGTGGAGCTCTTCTAAATAACTTATTGTTGCTGTTCCAGTATTTGTTCACAACTGCCACAGCTCATAGATGGCCCAAGATCATGTATTTGACACTTTTAGAATGTGTCATTATGGTCACATGTATTGTCGTGGATAACTGTTGTGTGTTTTCTTTTGTGTGAGGACAGCAGACCTTGAGTGAGGATGGTGTGGCTCTTCATTCACCCTGCACTGTTCCCTGTGGAACTGTGTTGATATTTTAAATCCCTTTCCAGGAATTTGATTTCCCAATTCCAGCGAGAGGAAACACAACTGTTTGTACTTCGAGTTATGGTCGGGTTGGTCATCCTGTATGATCATGTTCACCCACAAGGAGCATTTGTTAAGGCTTCTAATGTAGATGTGAGTATACTTGTCTGACCAAATGATATACTGTCTTTGCATGTATTCTGTATTCAGGAGGACCACTTTGTTCCCTCCTGAGGTCTTTTGAAGATTACAGGCTGAACGCCTGGGATCAGTGTCCAGCATGGTTTGGATTTTTCACTTCAAACCATATTGTAGATATGCTCTATTGTGCGCCCAGCCTGTTGTTCTTACTTGGGTTAGTGGGAGTAAAGAAGCAAACAGTACAAGCTCATCAATCATCTCAGTTTAATTTTGAGGTCTCTAATGCATGGCTCTTTACTTCCAAATCCATTCCGTAGGGATAACTTTAGTTTCTGAAGTTTTTCTTTACTGTTGCAATTCCATGGGAGCAACAGTGAGGCTCTAATGTTTAAACCTCACTATGAATTTAGTACTGATGATTGTGCTTGATGATAAGTGCTTGAAATAACTGAACTGATGAGCGACCCATAAGTTCAACAGTATTATGAATTTGATTCATTTTCGTTACAACTAATTAAAATTTTAGAACTGTGTATTAACTGTTAGTGTTAGTTTATCATATTTTGAAATGCAGAGTGTATTATATTAATTTGAAATATGCAGAGTTCAGGTTATTAAAACAAGTCTTCAGAGTACATATATAATGGACTACATTTCATTTCATTTTCCATGCTTTATCTGGCTGTTCCTTTATTCCAGACACTGATCTGTTTTGTTTAAGGCAATAAACATCACAAGAAAGGAACTACATTTAGACACATTATTTTCCCTCATATTTCTCTAAATACCATGACCTCTAGAAGAGCCTCAAATTAAGTATTTTATATGAATACCATGTAAGAAGTTTAAGAAAACTGATAAAACTGAAGCCTTATGCAAAGTAAGGTTTATACTGGAATGACACAGATCAAAATGAAAAGTTATCTGGCAATGTTGAGTGTAGAACCCAGTACAGATACTGAAACAAAACTCTAGTAGTAGTTTTCAGGATGAAATGAGGTGATAGGCACATACATAGTGTCCCAATGATGCATTCGTTGCATGCACTTCGTAATAGGACGCAAACTGTCTGTTTATGCAGAATTAGCAGCTGTCCAGTTGTATACCGATCTTTCAGTTCTTGGTTTTATTTATGGCCACAGGTGAAGGGGTGTGTGAAGTTGCTAAAGGAACAGCCCGCTGCACGATCTGAAGGACTCCTGAATGCCCTGAGGTGAGTTACTGATGCAGATGAGAGACATTACTGGTACAGAATGAGATAATCTGTTGAAGTTCCACCAGATGGTATTTTTGTATGACAAAGCTTCCATTTTTCTATCTCCTCCCAAAAGCATTTCTGTTATATGTATTGGCGCCTACTCTTTTCCTCCTCTTGTATATCTTTTCCACTTGGTGTCGCCATTTTCTTTATTTGGCACGTTCATTTTCCAATCTGATAACAGAATCCCATTGTTCATACATACGATGTTTGTACCGTAACAGTGTATCCTTAATTACACCACCTTTTGTTGTATTTCTTCTACCTTCAGGTATAGCTTCAAGTACTGATTTTGGATTTTGTCCTTTCTTGTTCATTTCTTCAAATTCCATAGACTTATACACATGTCTTGGTCCATGCTGTGCTTCTGGTGTGTATGTCAAAATGCTTACTTGACAAACATCTATTATGGAAGTATCTGTCAGTGTAATTTGTTTTGTGTTACATGTTATAAGGGGCTTTAATGATGGTTTTGGAGGGGGGGAATAAAGTGTTTTGGGCATTGTTACGCTTTGATTTTAGTGACAGATTTTGAATGGAAGGCATAACATGTCTGCAAATTCTGCATCAACAACTTTTTATATGGTAGCATGGTAATAGTGCAAAAACTTCACATTATTATTCTAAAAATTTTACATAGTTGCAGTTTTTTGTAGCAGAAAGTGTCCACAGAAAACAGTCAATAAATTACACAATATTTAATTTACGGTTCCTGCTAGTCTCAACACACAGATCAAAGTATCTGATGGAAAGCAAGTACTGTATCTTTTTCCAAACACTCTTTGTTTCTTAATTACTGAAAATGCACAAGTGTCTGGTACTTCTTACACATCTAGAGACAGGTAACCAATGGCATAATGTTATACTGTTGTGATGTTACATCAGCATTTTGTTTCTTTCAGGTATACAACGAAACATTTGAATGAAGAAGCTACTCCGAAAAATATCAAGAATCTATTGGCTGCATGAGCGGAACGTATGTAGACAGAACAATTTGGTGTGGGCTTTAAAAGCCTTGGATCACGTGACACAAAGTGTTTTAATGTTGAGACAACACATCACTGCCTTAGTGCACATTTTGTACAGATTATACAAGCAGTGGCAACCTGGCAGTGTGGCAACATATTTTATATTATCCAATTTCAGTTAAAGGGAAAAGGATAAACCACTATGTCACATTTAATTGTTATGAAGATGCACACTGTGTAGGAGGGATAACACTACTATGGCTTTGTGTCCTGGTTCATCTGACGTAACATTTTCAGCTGCATGGGGTACTTGGTGCTGTATGGATGGTAGTGAGTGATGAATAGGAATGACACAGACAGAGGTAGTCATGGTCAGTTGAAGGTCCTGTTCCTGTATTTGTGTGGAGGGGCTAGAAAGACCATGAAAATCCCAGTCAGGAAAGCCAGTCCCTAGTGCAAGAACTCAACCTCGGACCTCTGGAATGTGAAGCAGAATTGCCAACTGCTGTACTTTTATGTCATGTCCCTTAATGGACAGGTAATTCACTGTTAACCGTATTCTGGAATTTGGCATGTGTGTTGCTGCTGTTTGACTTCACAGCTAATCAAAATTATGTATATGAACTTGGAGGGGACAATTTATAGTTTTGGCGTATATTTTGATTCAGCCTGATTCAGCCTGAATGTGGTGGGTGGGGGTACCTAGGATATATTTTGAGTCTTGTTAGATGATGGACTGTAGGATTCAGCCACATGAAGATGGCATCAGATTTGCTCCAGTTTAAAATACAAATGCAATATTAAACATAATGGTATAGAGGTTAGCATTTGTACTCTTTATACTGGAGGTCAGAAAACCAATTCTTGGATTGGAGAGTGGCTATTGTGACTATGACTATTGTGTGGTTTTTATCAGTCTCTCTAAACAAATGCTGGCATAGAACCTTAAAACAGAGCATGACTGTTTTGTTCTCTGTCCTGCCGAATTCATCATTCAGTGATCTTCAGATTCAGCACACACAACGTGAAAATGCGAACAAAAAGTTCAGTTATTTACCTTTCTTAAGTGTAGCCACCAGCTGTTCTCAGTAATATAAGAAATCGGAAGTAACCGGATTGAGGGTATTAAAAAGTTTCATTCCAGTCCTGTCATTTTTTTGCACATGTGAAATAAACTGAGGTTACCTACATGGTTTTACACATACAATGATTTAAGACCCTTACTTATTTTGGAACATTCCAATCAAAATGCTGTTTAGAACAGAAAGTGGCTCTTTTCAGAAATAATACATAAGGTTAGAAGTGAGCAGATATCCAGGGTCTGTTCCATTCTTTGGACCTATTATTATTATAATTATAATTAATTTTTCATGATTGTCATGAATAAACTCATGTGAGTGCAACTACATGACCAGTGATAGAAGCACTTCTGTTTTGAACCATACACATCAAAATGTTATTTAAAACTGAATTCTCCCTCAAATTTGTGTGTTCTGAGCACTGTTTGCAGCAGTGACAACTTACAGCTTCTTATAAGGCAAATGTGCCTTTATTAATGTAATATTTACACTGTGAAATAGTAAAGTTGTTGCTGCATTGCCATTTTGTCACCTTTTACTCACAGAGGCGTATATTGGCTTTAAAGCACTGTCATATCGTAACTTAGGGAAAATAATTTATTTGAGATTAGTTTGATAACATAGGAATGCTCCAGCCCATTGCCATTGGAATTCTAAATGCAGTGCCTTATGTGAGGCAATACAAGAGCTGTTTGGTATCTTGGAGTGGCAAATTAATGCTGGAGAATGCAGTGATGAAGTAAATATGTATATCATTTACACGCACATTTACATTAATGTAGGGATTTTCACATTCTAACCTCATAAAGTTCCTGTGTTTTAATCAGTCCAACATTTAGGAAAATGCATAATGGCCTAATAACATCACAAGTTTAGAATTTGAAAGCATAAATGCAAGTTGGACCTGGTGCTTGGTCATATGTTCAAATAAAAGGAACTTGAAAGGTGATGGTAACCCATTTAAGTACTCAGGAAATCAGGTTCCCAAGTAATGTTGAAATCAATCTGTTTTAATATTTGGACAAAACAAATGGACCTCAAGGAACTCAGACCTTACTAATACAGGCCAAAGCCTCAGTATTTGCAAAAATGAAGAGTTCAGGGCATATTTTGATATAGGTAAAGCTCGATCTGTAAGTATGTGTTCAGTGAAAGGAATAAAAGGATCACTGAGGATACCGCAAATGTGACCAAGTATAGTAAAATATCTGTTAATATCTATCAACACTGGCACATCTGTTTTATCAGTTTACAAAAAGTGGTGCTTTTATTTTGTCAAACACACATGTTGCCAAGCCCCCTCAATGACTGTTACTTTGAAGGAACTTGCAAACTGTTTCATGACATTCACTAGCACAAGAGACTTCTGTGCCTATATAAACAGCAAGAAATAAAGTATTTTGCATTGTACTATAATCCCTTAACCTTATGAATTACATGAAATGGAAAAGTAATGTGTAAGCATCAAGACAGATCAGATTCTCACAGACTGAGTAAAATCTACCTTATATGCACTGCTGTTTTACTGGCAGGATTACCAGATCATTACACTGAAGAGGATCAGAATAAATAACTATGTATCTGTGTATAAAAAGTTCATAGTAAACTCATAAATAAATGTGACCTCATGGATATCAATATTCTTACATTCTGTTGTATAAAATATTAATGTAATTTTGGGCCTTACCACAACTTAGGTGGTTAGGTGCTGCTTTCTCACTTTATAGCCTTGGGTTCAAAGCTGGGACACTTCCATGTGAGATTTGTTGTGGATCAAGTGGCAATAGAGCAGATTTGTCTCCAGTTTCTTCAGTTTTCCCTTCCTATTCTTCATTTCATTACTGATCCATACTCTACTATCACTGTCCCCAGAGGTCACAGTTCAGATTAACAGCACAGTATTACAGCCTTCATCTTTAAGTTGGAGGCTTCATATCTGACCTGGTACTTGGCTGGTACAGAGTAATGGTTTATTAAGAGTGTATTGATTTATAAAATTTATTACACATTCAAAGAACTGTGTTGCTTTAGAAACACGAGATAAGCATGATCACACACAAAGTTTATAGTACGTGCATATTTGATGAGTGCGTTACAATTCACTGTCATGAACAAAAGCAGAATTTTTTACCTTGAATGAAAATGGCCACTGTACAGGGATGGACAGCAATGTGCTGGAGCACTGTGTGGTGTTACTAAGATGTTACTGTTGAACCAAACAATGTCATGTAGCTGTATTATTAATGCTTTGTTAATTTTTTAGATTTTTATATAATAATGGACTGCCTCTCTTTCAGCTAGATTTTAGTTGCAGTTGTACTGACAATATTGACTGGTTTTGTCGTAAGGGTAGTAGTCACAAAAATAAAAGGAAAGTGTTTGTCTCCTAATATTTTGATGAAAAATGTTTAATACTTCAATCTGAAAAGTTTTGTAACATTTGTATAGTTTCTGAACTGAAAAAAGTGCAGGTATTTGCAGTCACATATCCGGTCAGTCACATGTTTTTGTATGAGTGATGATGTTTTCATTTGTGTAATGTGTATATGTGTAGAACTAAATGTACAGTAAAACTGTTTTCAGTGTAACATTGCCTTTTGACTGGACAGTTGTCACCCAACATTGTCATTCCATCTAACCTTGCATGTGGAGCATTTTATTTCTTCAGGTACAGACTTACTAAAACAATATCTAGTTAATACTTCACACCCAGACAACCAAAATTATTAACACTTTCCATCCGGCCGCCATTTAAACTTTTAAATCCCCCGTGCCGGGTGATTTTAAGGGCATTGAAAAAAATTTAAAAGTACGGCATTTTTTGTTGTAATAATATGAAACTTTTTCACGCCATCGCAGAAGATTTGCTGTATCTTGTGCACAAAAAATGGAGTACTTATGTGGATTTGGAGTCCGACACCACAGGCGGAAATTCTGAGGCCGAAATTATTTTATAAGTCACTAGTAGGCCACTTGAATTTACAGTCTCACAGAGATTAGGTTTTTGCGGCTCAACCGCTGAAAATGAACGTTACTCTCACTCCCAGTAATTCAGTCTTGTGTGGTAAACTTCAAAACACTGCCCTATACAAACTCCTACATCACATTTTCGACAGTACATTGTCGTGCATTTTTTTACAGTTTTCACAGTTTGGTGCTTGCTTCTCTCTACACACATGCGACATAAGTGCTGAGATTTTCCTTCCAGCTTAGCGTGTGTCGCTGGAATCCTATGTAAAAAATGGTCTCTCCCTACGAGTCTGCCTGCTGGACTGCTGGTCTGACCTTGTACTTGAGGTTGTGCCGCCACTAGCGAGCAGTCCTTCAGCAACTTTTTCGTAGAAAATTTCCAGCGGAAGTTTTTTCTTGTTCGTTTTTGTGTGCAAGATGTGTGCATTGACAATTGCTAGGTCGAAGAGATGAAAGAAAACTCTCTTCCACCATTTTATCGTCTTTCTTTCAAATGAGTAATATGACAGCATCTGGTCTGATCTGTCCACACCAGTCTTATACTTATTGTAGTCCAACATAGTGGTTGGTGTCCCCCTTGACGATGGTGCCTCAACAATTTCATCTTCATGGGCACTGGTTGGGAAGAAAACATCACGGGTGTCCTTCCACTTGATGGCCAATAGGTGATCCCATTGGCGTGATATTTTTTCACCCTTTTTCAATTTTACAGAAAAACCCTGTTAGGCATTTCTTTTCTGTTCGACGTCACTGTGCCTACAGCCTTTGTCTTACAAGCCCATAAATGGTCAACAATTTTTGGACTGGAGAACCATCTGTCCATGTACAGACTGTGGCCCTTCCCTTTTATCTTGTCACACAATCTGTCAATAACACTAAAAGCAGTGTTATGTTCTGAGCTGGTGGGATGTGCCCCAGTGTATACTTCCAGGTTGTAGACGCAGCTGCTTTTGGCCTCACAAAGTTTGAACATTTTTATTCCACATTAGTGGGGATTTCCTTTGATATAAACACGAAAGAACATGCAGCCTCGAAATGGGCATATTGCCTCGTCGACAGTCAGTTCTCCTTCTGGTGAGCAGATGTCCTGGAATTGGGTAATTAGTGTGTCAATAACTAGCCGAATTTTGAATAACGGGTCATAGTGTGGCTCCCCTCTAGCTGCCTCGGTCCAGGATTTTCCATTTTGCTTGTGGCATGCTAAACATCAACTAACTACAATCACAGTTGCTTGATACTTTTCCAGACCACATGGTGGGACAGGGGTAAGTGATTCATTGTGTCTGATGTCGCATTTCAGCTGCCATAAAACAAAGGCTGGCTTTTAGTCAAACATCAAAACAGTTTGTTGTGCAAGCGTTCTGTCGCCAGAGTCCAGCATGCACATTAAGAAGTGCTGCATGAAGTGGCACATAGCCTCTGAAACTACAGTCATGGAGGAGTCGAATGGTATAAACGGGAAGCCAGTACCTGAAATAGTTTTTTTTAACGAATTTATGAAAGTCAGGAAGTACTAGTACTCTGTCTGGATATGTGGTGTGTGAGGCCGCCGAGTACTAGTACGCCGCGCAGAGGGGAAGTGTTAAAGCTGCTGACAGAAAATCTTCAAATTTTTGAGGTAAAAATTTCTTGGGGGAGAATTCTTCAATTTTTAACCTTATAATTCTGATATGTTTGATAATTTTCAATGTGATTTTAATGCCATACTTTCTTTGGGGTACTGCGGGGGGGTGAATGTCTGCAGTTAGAGGTCCATAATAAAGGGAAAACATCTCAAACAAATTCTGCAAGTATTTTTACCAGCAGTCCCTGGCTATTCAGCTAATTCAGGCATTCCTCATGATGAGGCAACCTCATGTTTATGGCTCCTCCCTCCCCTCCTGGATCTCTGAATGCAGAATTGCTAGTTCACGTCAGACTTGGTGGCACATATTCAACCATGGGTGACTCCTCTGATGTTGAAGAAAACTAGCATCATGGTTTTGATTTTTTTCCCACACTAAGGCTGTCTTTGATCTTGGATATGCAGGAATTTTCCCTTGCATGGATTCATGCTTTTATTCCAGATCACACTGAAAAGCCAACTTTAATCACAAGTGACCATGGCATTCAAAAAATTTGCATGTTCTTCAATTTTGTCAAAAATTTTGAAAAACCCTTCTTTCTTCCCAACTTTTGATCTTGACTCAGAGCTATGGCACCATTTCTGCACACACTTTCTTCACATTAAAATTTGTCTCACCATTTCCTTGTCCATACTCAACTCCTCTGCTATCATTCTGATGCCTCAACAATTATCTTTCCTCAAGCAGTCCTCACCTTTCCCACATTTACAACAGTTTTCACTGTTCCTAGACAGTGAGATAATTTGTTATCTTCCACATCCTTCCTTCTGAAAGACCTCTTGTGCCCTCTTGAGACGGCATCTTCTCCATATGCCTCAGGTGATAAATCAAAGGTTTTGGTGGCACTTTTCTTCAATTTCAGAAGAAATCTGATGTTTACTTATTGCTGATTTTTTTACACCAAGCACGGACACAGCAAGACAGCATATGATTTGGCATGTGACTGGGGCAACGCTCAGGAATAACTAATATACTAATGCACATTACAGAAGTCTATCTATAAGATAAATTTTCTTCAGGAGGAAGACAAACACATGTCAATAATCAGTAGTTTCGTGTTGCAGATCCAGATATTTTTTCAAATCTGTCAGCATTACCTACGATCAGACATTTTCCCTGGCATTATGAAAATATCTTCAAGAAATGTTTCAATCTTGATCAGATGTCTTATTAATTGTGCAAATTCTTTGAGGGTGAACTGTTGCTAAGAACATCAGTAATTTAGATCTGAGCTTCACGTACAGTTTACGTCATCAATTTGAACCAATATAAAATTTGCTCAACAACTTTTAATGTAGACCTCCAATACCACATTTAATTCCTATTCATTCACTGGTTGCAGAAAAGAAACAATGACAGACACATATGGCCCCTCTATACAGTTACTGTATACACTTTATGCAACAGCAGATTAAAGGGAAATGAAACTTGGGTTTAGGTACACACTTTGGCATCTGTGGTATAAAGAAAAGTAAATTCAAACTAATCTGATCATGAATAATACTGTCAAATGCAAAAGTTGTCTTTATTTTAAACCAGAGTTTTAATTTACCTGTGTATTGAAAGAATTACAATGTTAATTCATGTTCATAATGTGACCTTGATTGTTTCTAATCACAACTCAACCCAAATGAACTTCAAACTGTAGTAAGTATCCACATATTAGGTCACTTGATAACTTAAAATTTTCATATTTGTGGCTTGATATCAGCATAAAAAACAACTCTTTTATGTGGAATTTCAGAAGTTTAAACATAACTTTGGTAAGTTTTAGTTACACTATTACAACCCGATTTATAATCAAACTGAGCGTATGCAACTAAAAATTCATATATAATGTTACTTAGCGCTGCATAAGTTCTAAGTCAGACTGAATTACCGATCTGGTGGTTTAATCAGGTAAAACTAATGTTAAGTGGTAGTAGGCCGAGGTTTGAGGATCAGTTTGCCTGTGTCATCACATGACATGTTGAAGTCTCCTAGCACAAGTCTTGTTCGAGCTGTGATGATGGATGGAGCTATAACCCGCTTGTGAACTCCAAAGACAAACAGCACCACTGAAATGAACATCTTCCTTTAAACCACTGATCCCTAAAGTTTTGATGTCCATGGAACCCTTTTGGATTCAACAGTCTTCAATACAAGAACAAACCATAAATAAGAGCCAGCGATCTCAGATTAACAGTAAAAGACAGCTCTTGTACTGTATACAAAGGAAAATGGCAACAGAATATTGAGAGCAACAAAGTTTCAGCATTTTTTTTAAGCTGTCCATTCTCTGCATTTTTAGAACAATGTATTCAATTGTTTAACAATTATATGTAACTAATAATGTGCATTTGTTTGATATAATAACTTGAACGCATTGTTTCAGTATTTTATCTGGAACAACTGATGGAAATATTTCTACTATTTGTACCACAAACTCCATGAATGTAAGCAGCAATTTAATACATTTAATCATTGTAACTTACCTTCACACTAAACATATTCAACGTATATTATCCATTTTTTCAGTAAAAGTAGGTTTGTTTTTGGTTGTTGATATATGAAGGTGGGTAAATAATTATCCGCAATGTAGATATATTTCACTACACCGCTAGTTGGGCATGACAAGATACACACTGTGGTGCAGACTTGACCTTGAAAGTGCATTTCTATTGTAAGTTTCATGCTGTAAATGTGGCCATCCCACTTTTCATTTGCATGAAACAGCAGTAAGCAGTAAGCCATTTTTTATGGCCTGAAGGTGTACTAGGTGCTGAAATGTACAGGATGTCAGTGCAGTATGAGAACAGTGTTGTGTCATAACAGAGTGTCTACAAATGGATTGAGATGTTAAAAAAATGGTAGCACAAGCGTTAACCATGAGGAAGGAGCTGGACCAACAACTGAAGGAAATGGTGCATGTGTCGCTTCTCTTTCAGCCCAAAACTTTTTATCAGAGGGCATAAAGAAGATTGTGTGATGATGGACCAAGTGCATCAAAACGCATGGTGACTACATTGAAAAATGACATACTTGTAAGATTTCTAGACTTGTTGTAATAAATGTTAAACATACATTGTAGATAATTATTGACTCAGCCTTGTACATAACAGGCAGGAAAAAAGAAACTGCTGATACAAAAACACCTCAACATTTATACATATACATATACATTATACATATATGACTTCTGCTGCAAGCACATAATGCAAAGAGAGATCTTCTTAGGAATGGTAAGACTGAGATGGCTGGTAGGTATGAATTCAGTATTTTGGTAAATCATACAAACTCAGTTTCAAGCTGGCATGTTACAGGAAATTAATGTCCTGTGATTTCAGGTTAATGCATTTGTTGTTGATGGTAAAAGTAGTCTGAGATATGATGCCATATGAGAGCATCACATCTCAGAGATCTTAACTGTCTGTCTCATAAATGTTGAAGCCTGTGCTGCCCAGTCTGTGGAGTCAGAGTTGGAGTCAGTAAGAATGTACCAACTCTGACCTTGATATAAAATCTTAAATAGATAATAGCTACAATAACCATTAGACTTATACTTAAATATAGGTTATAAGTCTAAAATGTAGCCTGATGATTCATGTGGTGGTGATGAAATTTCTCATGATACCATTTACCATTTTAATAGGTTTACCATTATTAATACATATTGAGCTTTTATGAGGGAGTTGGAGTCGGAGATTTAAAAACTGGTAAGTCGGAGCTGGAGTCAGTTTTTGTGTACCGACTTTACAGCCCTGGTCTTGACCAATGGGACCATGCATCAGAAATAAAAAGGGTCTCTATCTTCATCATGGTAGGAGGTGTTAGAAAAGCAGCCTGCCACAATATATATCCATAAACCACCACAGAACTACCGTAACTCAATACTTACTGCTTTACAAGCTTGTGAATTCACATGTATTAACTGAAATCTCAAATGCTGGATTACCTAGACAAATGCTGGCAATGGCAAAGAATGGATGGTTCCAGAGAGACTGTGTGAAAGACACTGCTGATGTGTGTGGGTCAGTTAGCCAGTGCCATGCCCCTACAGCTGTACACACTGATATTACAGCAAGAAGAACTGGAACACAAATAATGAAAGTTAATATGTGTGACATACCAAGGAAAAATTATGCAACTTAATGATTTGTACACATGTAGAATTTCCTCTAGTAAAGAATGATTCTGACCATGCTAAATTTATGTTTTTATATTTTCATGATGAGGATTGTCAGATCATAGTCTTCTAGGTTCTGACATTATAGTGTTGTAGACTGATGGGGGCAGGGGCTAGCTCAAACCTAATGTAACCTAATCTAACTCAGATGCTTAGAACTCTGCAGGGAAAGTGTTAAAACAAATAGTAACCGAAATACTAGTTGACCAAACCTAGAATAGTGAGGGAAACTGAGAAATCTTAATATACCACAGCAGCCAGAGGACTTAATCATGACAAAAGCTGCTTTTAGAGAATTCGATACTTATTTCAAAATGGATATGTAAACAATACTCCTTCAGCATGTGATATGTGAAAATAAATCTGCTAAATCAAATAAATGTCGTGAAATAAAACAATCTCATGCGGTCGTAAATGAACAGACACTTATACTATTATCGTACTTCTCCATCTAATAGTAGACGGTTGCAGACATGCTATAACTTCTGTCAGGCGTCGTTCGAAGGCCTTCAAGTCTGAAACAGCAATAAAGCTAAGGTAAGTTGGTAGTCAGTGTTTGAGACACAAAACATACAAACGCCGAATACATGTTTTTCTGTTCTCACTTAACGAAACAGTGGAGACATCCGTAATTATAAGTGTGGAAAGGTTATTCTCCGTGGTCAACGTTCGATTGTTAACATTAACTTTATAACAAGTCGAATATTCTTCAAAAATAATCCTAACCTTCACACGCTGTTTGCTCCAATGACATACTGACTTTCACAGTTTATTGTATACTTTATGTGTCTTAATTGACATTTTCGCCGTCGACATAGATATCTGTTTCAGCTTCGTTATCTCGGTACTCCGTCATTTTCGTCCCTACCTAAATCAGCACTACATCAACGTTCAATTCGTCCCTACTTACACGAGACTTTTACCGGGCTTCTAACTCTCGAAGCTTTCCAGAGATCGACTGTTAGCGAGTCTCCCTCAGCACACAACAAATGAATTGGGCGTAAGATTACTGGCATGCACCTTCTAAGCAATTACCAGCAGTTGAAATAATAGGCATGCTAGTTACTATTCAGTTCAGAAACGCACTTTGATGTATAAGACGTACAGATTAAAATATACAGAACTGTGTAATTTGGGTCTGTGTTGGTACGTACGCATACAGATGTGGAACTTGTTTTTTCGGTTTCTCACATTTAAGATGTTCGAGAACGTGGTGCTCACAAAGTATATTTGAACCTAAGAGGGTGGAAGAATCACGCGGCTGGAGAAAATTACATAATGAGGCGCTTCATTTCTTTGTCAAATATTATTCGGATGATTAAATCAGGGTGTAAGCTAGGTGGCGCGTGTAGCAGGCACGTTAAATAACTAAAATTCATACACTGCTTTGGTGGGAGAACTCGAGAGGAAGGTAACAAACCGGAGACTCAGCCATAGATGGAAGCATAATAGTACACTGTGCCTTCAAACAGTACCATCTGAAGATGTGAACTGGGTACACGAGACCCACATAGGAACCAGACACGGTGTTTCGTTAACATTTTCAGATATTATTATAATCAATATATGTGGCCAACCAATGTAATTTCGTTAATGGAATGTTAGTTCAGGCTGAGAATCATCACACTTCTCGATTACTGTACCTTGTAAAAAGTAAAATTCTTAATGCGCCGGGGCACTTGCCAGGTACGCTGAAGTTCCGCATAGTACTCGTGTAAATCAGGATTCTCATTTCACTAGTACCTTTGGAAATCACAGGTTGCTGCAGTATTCAGCGCGTATTTGTCATGCATTGCAAAATTTTATGCTTGTAACGTAGAGGCCCACAAGCTGCAAATCTGTAATTTCCCAGTTTGCCATGTATCAGAGAACATTTCCTCGTAAATGCAGGAGCGGGTTCTGCTATAAACAGAATCAATCGAGCAACATGTTTTCTCTTATACTCTCAGACAATCACGTGCTCTTTTGTACCCCTCTCATACAGCTTCTGCTATTACGGGGCGAAGAAGATGGGTATGTTACTCTGAGGTGCGTGAAAGACGTGGTTGGTTCATAGCGCTGTATTTTTCAACTAGTTGCTGTGTTAATATGTGTTGTGATTTGTATTGATGCTGTAGAAGGAAGAGTGAACTTCATTTAAAAATGAAAACGTGTACAAGCTGTGTTGCCGATAATTCGTTTTGCATTAATAGGAGGGTTTATTTATGTTGCGTCATTTTAGTTTTCGTAATTCATTTTGTAACTTCTTTATGTGGCGCATCCGATTATCTGCCACAAAATATGGCGCGCAATGGGCATTGGATGACGCCCCAAGATGAGAAAGTAGTTGAACACATTCTGCAGGAAGAGATTTCGTTTCCATGTGAACCTTCTACAAATCACAAGTCTGTAATACAGAAACGGTCTAATGAAGAAGCCAGAATTAACAGTACGAATGATAAAAGGTCAGGGACTGACGATGAGAAAAAAATGGTCAATACCACTATACTGTCAGTGTCTGTGGATCCAAGTTTGATGGCATCCACCACTGTAGAACCAGCAACAAATACTACAAACATAACCTCAACAACGACTTCTCCCGGAGACCCTGTGTTGCCAGACAAGGGTTCTGCTGAAGACGAACACAACAGTTCAATGGCTATCTTTTTTGTGTTGTGTGTGTTGGCATTAGGCATCTTGCTGATCCACTTCATGCTGCAGAAGAACTTCCAGTATTTACCAGAAAGCATTGCAATTGTTTTCTTGGGTGGTCTTATAGGTCTTATACTCAATCTCATGTCAAACCAGAATATTGCAAATTGGAGGAGAGAAGAGGCCTTTTCCCCAACAGCTTTCTTCTTGGTTCTTCTTCCCCCAATCATATTTGAATCGGGTTATAACCTGCATAAGGGAAATTTCTTTCAGAATATAGGTTCTATCTTAGTATTTGCCATTGTGGGAACGACTATCTCAGCCCTGGTCATTGGTGCTGGTGTCTATGTTTTGGGCTTGGCAGAAGTTGCTTATCAGTTGAGCTTTGTGGAGAGCTTTGCATTTGGATCACTGATATCTGCTGTAGATCCTGTTGCCACTGTTGCCATATTTCATGCCATGAATGTGGATCCGGTTCTCAACATGTTGGTGTTTGGCGAGAGCATTCTAAATGATGCTGTTGCGATTGTGCTGACAACTTCTATTCTTGAAACCAGTAGTCCAACAATGACATCTTCAGAGACATTTATCACAGGCTTCAACAGGTTCTGCCTCATGTTTTTTGCATCGGCTGGGATTGGAGTTGTATTTGCGTTGGCAAGTGCACTGTTGTTGAAACATGTGGACCTGAGAAAAAATCCATCCCTGGAGTTTGGGATAATGCTGGTATTCACGTATGCACCATATGCTCTTGCTGAAGGTATTCATTTATCAGGTGAGTTGCAGCTGTGTGACTGTCTTCATGTGGTACTTTGTATATGAAGAAAACTAAGCTATCATAAAATTTTAAGGCATCATGAATGTATTATCAAGCATAGAACAATAACTTTATTAATTTGGAATAGCTATTCTAGATGGCTATGGTATTCTTATGTTATGATAATCTAATCTGTCACTAAATTTAGGTTTGGTGAAGAAATATAAAAGAATTCCCAAATATTGCTTAGTTATCACATCCTCGTCCTAATAGTGTGCAAGTGTTGTGAAGTTGTTCCCCCCACCAGTCTTTGCAGGTGGTGATTTCTTTAAATCTGTTTGTATGTACTGTTTTCATAAATGACTTCCACACATAATAATCACATGGCATCAGATCAGGTAAAGGTGCGGGCCACATAGGATTCATTATTTGGCCCCCAGAAATATGATGCAAGGCAGCCACTGAATTATTGGCTGTATGGGGAACTGGACTGTATTGCTGGAAAACCCCACATTCCTTCTCCTCATCACTTAAGTTTTCAAAACATGGTGCAAGAATTTGTCCAACATACCTTTTTGAATTTACTGTGTCTGAAAAGAGTGTGGGTCTGATTATTCTTGTTGCACTGATAGCAGCACACCATACATCAACTTTAGTATCATGTAACAGCATCACATATATTAGTCTGGGATTGTCTGTCAGCCAGTATCCATATGAATATTTCTGTAGCTGTTTAAGTAAAACTCTCAACTGTCAAATAAGTGAGTGATGGATCAATTTCATTACTACACTGTGCTTCACAGTGTAATTACAATACTGTACTCTTGCAACACATCTGCTATGACACGTTTATAGGATTTCTTCTTGATATAGATTTCAACAATAAACACCCTCTGCAATACACTACTTAGTATTTATGAGCAAAGATTTACTTCTGCTTTTCATAGCGTATGAAACTGGACTGCTCTGAAGTCTTGTTAGCATGAGTGCCAAGGCCTTTAACAGAACATACAGTGTTCAAACAATGCGAAATGAGTCATACACATCCAATAATCTATGCTGGGGTTCACAATGAACTGGAGTTGTTGTATGTGCAACCTGGAACATAATGTGCCTGTTGTCACAAACACATACAGATGTACTCTGATGTCATCATTTTGTGTTGTTGCAGGCATCATGGCAATTCTGTTCTGTGGCATTGTCATGTCACATTACACTCACTTCAACCTCTCTACAGTGACACAGATCACCATGCAGCAAACCATGCGTACTCTGGCATTTATTGCAGAGACGTGCGTCTTTGCATATCTTGGCTTGGCGTTGTTCAGTTTTCAGCATCGCCTGGAGCCAGCATTGGTTGTGTGGAGCATCGTGCTGTGTCTTATTGGCCGGGCTTGCAATATCTTTCCACTTGCTATACTGTGTAACCGCTTCCGAGAACACCAGATCACCCACAAGATGATGTTCATCATGTGGTTCAGCGGTAAGTGACATGCTAAGGATGAGTGTTAGTGTTTTGTGGGATATGATGCTGTGCAGTCTGGTTGCAAGTCACCATTGCTTTGTAGGAACCTGCTGCCTCCATATTCAAGGTATAATTTTGATGAAACTATGGCATTCTTCTTCTTCCCAAAGGGTCCCTCAGCAGAAGCTCCGGATGCACTGCAGCTTGAGGCTTACTGTGCAGCCCTGCATTATTCTCTTAGCACAGACTTATTAACCCTGTGTCTTTTGCAAAGTGGCACAGGTCTTTTAAATGAGGCGATGCTTATATCATTGGGTACAGTAAAGAACTTCCCAAAGAAATTGTAACGCTGTTGAGTCAAGGCCTCGCAGCAGCAAATAATATGGTATACTGTTTCAGTCTCCAACTTGCAAAATCTGCAGTGTGGATCACCATCAAACAGGCCCATAATACTCGGGTGCTTTTTCACAGAAGTATGGTCCCATCAGGAATGCAACTACCATTCTCAGCTGATGCCTGCTTAATTTAAGCTCTTTCCTGCATGGTCTACTAATAGAAAGTTTACTATGTCTGTAACGTGGCAAATTTTTCCAGGAAACTGTAGTGCTACATCTGACAAGATGGTAAATTTCATGGTTACTGCTGTCAGAACCTCCATTGTGAGCCAGCTGTCTGGACATGCCAGAGAAATACATGTGCCAGACATTTGCAGACAGAAGACACATAACCTAGTTGTTATTTATTACATGGCACCACCTCAGTTTGCCGTACCTGTACAGCAGTGGCTGGACAACATATACCTGGGCAGGATAGGAAGACTCTGACTTAGCCACTGTGTTGTTGTAGGTTTGCGAGGCGCTATTGCCTATGCTCTCTCTCTTCATCTGCAGTTCAGTGATGAAACACGGCATGTGATTGTGACCACGACACTCATCATAGTCCTCTTCACGACTCTGGTGTTTGGTGGATCCACCATGCCTATAATGAAGGTATTATGTTGTATAAGGCAGTTTTTTTGCATCTGAATTCCAAATTTTATGAGATGGGCTGTTACTGTAAAGGCAAAGATGCCAGTGGTCTCTCTTTGAGACTTCTTGAACCCATTTTGATTTTCTCTGCACCCGTTGTCCACTCTTTATCTCTAAATAATGTAATTTTTTCATAAGGAAATCTTCTGGTTTGGGGTAAGGCATTGGCTTATTGTATCAAGAGCTGTGGTTTGAGACTGGCCTGATCACAGTATTTGTATGCAGGCTTGTCCCATTGACCTTTGACATGTGAGGAATATCAAGCATTGATAACCAACCCGTGGGATGTGGAATCATTGTGAGAGGTTCATACATCCGTATATGTGCAAAGCACAAGCTGGATGTAGATCCATATCCAAGGTTGATACTTATATTGTTTCAACCAGCACAAGCACTCCTATTAAATTACTCAGTATAATAAACAAACTGTGTAGACTGAACGAATAATGCTTTGCATAGATATGTGCTACTGTTTGTCAGATTTATGTATATGTTGATGTGATTAAGAACATACAAATGCATTTACAAGCATTACTTTGTTTGGAATAGCTTTTTTTGTCATCATATGCTTGTCCTCAGTTTTAAGGATATTAAAACGAGGTCCTCCCACCCAAAAAAGGTTCATCACTGCTTTACGTTAGGCTGTAGATCTCCTTTGCTTACCATCACCACCTTCTCATAATTAACCATAACCTAACACTATTACAGGTGGTCCCATTTTAGAAGTTAATTCTTTCACCCTTGCCAAGTAGGCAAATAATTCATATCTAATGAGAAATACTTGTAATAACTTACGTGGCTGATTTCTATTAAACACAGTAGAAATGTGTTACTGATTATACAGATTTTAAAAAATATGCTGTTATGTACAGCCTGAACTAGCCCAGATTGCACAGCCTGATTCTTGCCAGAAAGAATGTTTAACATTTCACACTTTGTCATATTTGTAATTTTTAAGAAACAAACGGATGCTTCTATGTTGATAGAGGATAGCAAGTGTATTTGTTATATAGTGCTGCAAAAGATTTCACATGCTTCATTTTCTATGCAGTGTGGAATCTATACTGTTGATTACAATAATAATGAATGAAAATGGTTACGGATAGACGAAAAATCACAAATAATGTATCTGGAAGGTATATCTACTCAAAACTGGTCGTAATACACCTTTTTACTCTTGTTGTGACAACTGTAGGATCATGCTGATAAGAAATGCTGTCATCAAACACAGCAGCTGTTTAGATGATATATATTGTTTCACAGTTGCTGCTGGCAGACAAGAAGGGAAGCAGTCATCGGAGACGGGAAAAGGAGATAACCCTCAGCAAGACCAAAGAATGGGTAAGATACAGTAACAGTACTGAGGTCACAGAAGGAAGTCACATGCATTGCCCCTCTATACTTTTTGCTGGAGTTGTTCACTTCCCTGTCCAGCATATAGTAATTCCTTGTAGTCCATTCCAGACATGCGACACATGGTGTTCCACTGAATGCAGGCAATGACATCCTTCCCTGGTGACAAGCATCTTCTGCTGGTTGACAGATCAGAGGGGAGGGGAATAGAACAGTAGGTAGAATTGAGGATGCCTCAAGTGTCATCACCCCCCTCTATCTGTGGGAATTTTTTTTTCATGGCTGCAGTATAAATAGCTCCGGGATGCACGATCTTTCTTGAATAGCTGATAGCTTGTCAAGAAACTCCTAGTTTTGTGGAACCCAAGGTTTGTAAATGTTCACAAAATACCATCACTGGACCCTGTGTTGAGTCATTTGAATCCATTCCACACACTTGCATCTTGTTTCTGTAATACCTGTTCTACAAGTATCCTTCTATCTGCTGTTTGTGGCACAAGTATGTCCACAAACAGCAGTGTATCTAGGATTTACTTATGAGTTTTAAAACTGAGTAAACAAGATTAATATTTTACTTAATACCTTTTCAAAGCTACTTTGTTGGCAAAAGATGTTTCTGTCTTTATTAACAGAACTATTTCTTATGTAACTAAACTATAATCAACTTTTTCATTTTGCCCAGTTATGGAGAGGGGGTTTTGAATCCATGAATTTCCGTCCCTAAATTTTGTCCATGTAGAGGTACAGGTAAAAGTCCTGTTGTGCATGCACACCACATTAGAATGGGGACAGGGAGGTAACTGTCCACACATTCTGGATCTTAACATAATATAGAGATTAGCTTCTGTCTTCATATTCTGACCTGACAGTAAGATATACAGACTGCACAACAGCGTAGTCTGTTGGTATTTTTGTGACATATGTTCAGTTAATTGATGTGTATCTGACAGTCTGAACAGCAGAATCTTTCCTGAGGTTTTGTGGAGCCTGTGTAAAAAATAAATCACGTGAGTATAAATCAGTGTGATTCTGTAATACAAAATTTATGTTGCAGGGTCAGGCAATAGATTCAGAACATTTGTCAGAGTATACAGAGGAGGAGATGGAGGTGAATTTTATCCAATCTCACATCAAGGGTTTTGCAAAGTATGACCTCAAATACTTCATACCTTTCTTCACAAGGAGGTTCACACAGCAGGTAAGAGAACTTCGTTATACTCACTGTCCCTGTTTACTTTGAAGATGCTCCTTTTGCAGGTTCTCTGTGAAAGGTTTTAATACCTGTCGTCCTTCTCTTAATGAGCACTGCAATTTAATGGTTAACACACTGTTTTGTTTGATGGAGGTTCTGGGTTTGAATCTTGAACCAGAGATGACTACCTTGACTGTGTTTTTCATTTCTTGTACTTACTTGATTTAGATGAACGCTGGGATATTTGTATCTTAAATTAGACCATCACTGCCCTTATCCTTATAGTTGCTTGTTATTCAGCTACAAATTATCCAGTTCACATGTTATCCATGTACAGTTGTTTAATGTGTTTCATATACTCGCACATTTTTACAAATGTGGACATGTGAAGTACGCTTTAATCATCATATCATCATCATCAGCATGCATGGGGGCTGGTGAAGGAAAAGAACAGATCTAACAGTAATGGCAGAAGTTTTGAGGACAGGGTGCCACAAGTGGAACTGTTTCCAGGTTGTGGTATTGTGTGTTAAATGGCTAACCATCAGGTGTAGTTGAAGGGAGCCAGGCAGGCTCTGTTTCCTAAAGGGACTTTGGAGGGTGGGGATAGAGGGTGATCTTCTCAGTGAATTTTTCTAATTTATTTTCCCAAGATACAGAAGTTCAGATTTGGACACTTCCTCACGTGGTTACTATTCTGTCTGCATTTGTTGATTTATAAACGTCACACATAATGTGTAGGAATGTTCAGAGTCTATACACACACAAAATTTTATATTCCTGGCTGCAATGGTCCATTAGTTATTGCTGTCAAACTGAATGCAAAATGACGATTTCTGCACATCTCCCATGTTTTACATTCCATATAAACAAATTAACTTCATAAATGTCACATGTTTTTAAAAGATCACTTAACACACATTTTAGAATCATTCTAGGAGTTCTATGCATTAGCCATATTTTTATTCGTGACTGAAGGAAGCTAAAAATGTGTAAGATTGGGGTGGCCTTTAGGCCATTCCAAATGTCATGAAAATTAGATAAAGTAGACAACTTCTTACTCTGTACATCCAGTTGTTCCTATAGTTTTGCTTGCAGTATGTCACCTATGTGATAGGACTTCTGTCTATATATAATTTTGTATGTGGTTTCCTGTCCCCCTTATTTACTGAATTTCACGACGTCCATTGCCAACTGTAATGCTGCAGTGTTGCCCCTTTTCTCAATTGCAGGAACTGAAGGACTGTAAAAGTCAGATGACAGACCTGACAAACCAGTGGTACCAGGCTATCCGTGTTTCTCCCACAGAAACAGATGAGGAAGCTACCAATTCACAGCCTTGATGTTGCTTCTGTGTGGCAATTTACTGCAGTATTTGTTCTGTAACATAATGTGATACTGAAAACATGCTGTGCTACTGTTCATTGTGATATGTATAGTGTTGTTGTATATATCAAAGATTTGATTGTGTGTAATATACCAGGCAGTATTTAGCTGCATGTAAATATAAATCCTTTGGTTCCTACCCTTTGTTTGATGTGTTTGGTACTGTCAGATGGAGTTATAAGGGAAAAAGGTGGGACAGCATGTGTTGCTTGGTGTACTGACACTAGGCCCAGTTACCTCACCATGGAGGCCTGTAGGGGGGACAGAAAGAATGTGCCACAAGTTAGATGTTTGGACAGCATGGAGGTGAGTGGTAGCACAGATGAAGCTTACAGACTTGTTGGAAAGGAAGGCTGATGGGTCTCAGAATCTGGTCTTTATGAAGTGGTGAACAGAAATGTCTGTGCTTCTGTCAGGACTCTAAGCCTGCTGGATCTGGCCCATTGCAAGTCAACAGAAAGGAAATGATACACAATATTAAGTAACTCCGCAATAACTGCCTTGATGGTAGAGGGTTATTGTTAACCAGGTGATCAAAATATTGTATCACTGGACTGTAGTTCATGACAGATCAGATAACTTCACTTCATACCATACTTCCTTTAGATGTGTTTTAGTATGATGCATCTATACCTGTTTCTCCCAAATAGTCACTTCCCTTGATCTGTTCCCCCACATGTACAATACGTTCCACTCATCTTTATTTCCTGCTTATGAAGCTCACCATAGCAGTAGCACAGTCTGTTACCAGAAAATATAAAATTAAGCTTAGCATGCCTTCAATGACTTAGCACTGATGCCTTCTGAGATGTAAGTATATCAGCTGTCATGAGGGAGAGGTCAGAATGCTTGCTTTGTATTTGGGACATTCAGATCTGAATTTTTACATGGAGATCAGTTACCCTAACTCAAGTGTTTTGAACATGTGTTCATCCAACTGAGATCTGGGACAACTTTAAAAAAGAGGCCACAATCACTTCCTTCTACATTCTGTCCATTCATCATTCACATTAAGCCAATCATTTAATGATACATAACCAATGCAGTCTAAAAATTTTAAGTAATACATGAATTAACCAACAAAATAAGTATGCCTTTTTTTTGTTATGCTGATGGAAAGTCACATTTTATTACAGGTATCTGAATGGGGGAAATTTCAAAGGTTTCAGTGCATGCTAGACGGAAGGAATGTACAGAAATAATGCCACTGAAGCAGTTGGTAACCCTACTAAGATAGCCTTGCTTATGACATACGCAGATTCAAACCTGCATCCATGAAGCAGCTTCTTCAACAATGCAAACAAAAACTGATCACATGGGTTTAAGTGTAGGGAAGGGATGTGCTATCATTATCTAAGCCCTGTGCACCAGCTGCATCCAGTTATGTGAGGAAAACAGCCATACCTCTGCATGCTTCCATCAATCACATTACATTATTGGCTTGCAGTAAACTTTGCACAGGATTACGATGACGACAATAATGTCAAACTACAGCACCTGTGTGTTTCTAACATGTAGTATGTGTTATTAATAATGATACAAGACTGTAGAGGATGATCAAGTTACAGCCGTTTCAAAGCAACCCGACTGCATCATGCAATTTTCTATGATGGATAATGATGGGACTGCCACTTAGCACCCTGCTGCGTAAGTTCCAGGTCAAATTGTTGCAGCCATGCCTCATCCACCATTGAAGTGTGATTAAAGAATGAATATCTCTTCCATTTTCAATTTTGGGGCTATGCCATATCACATGGTCACACTGTAGTTACATTCTGCCCTGAATGTGATGGTGAACAAGGATACCCAAGGCTGCAAAATGTTCAGTCCCCTGTTGCCTTTTAAAGTGGAGGAGGTGGCACTCTTATCACACTTGCTAATCTCTACCCAGAATGCTGCCATAAACATACCCCAGTCGTGTACCGTACTGTAACCATGGATGAAATGTGGTCATGACCGTATAGGTACAAACTGAAGTGGCAATCATTGACACTTCACGTCTCAAGAAATTTTACCAAGAACCAACTAAAGTGAAGCTTATGATTACTGTGACATGCAATTGTCTTTTTGACATACATTACCAAGCAGTGCCTTAGCATGAAACTGTCACTGTAAAGGAATACCATTAAGTTCATGTGTGGTCATCTGCATCCGGGGTTTTGACAAAAGGAGCTGTATTTCCTCACACTTCTACTACTCACATTCCATGATGATGCATCTGTCCCACATGGCTGCCAGTGCAGCCATTATCAAAGATGTGGCACGGTAACAATGAGACTCTCTTGAACAGCCACATTTCTCTGACACAAGCCCTTCTAATTTATATTTCTTCTGAAAGATTAGGGATCTCTCTGGGGCAAGCAGTTTCACTAGCAGTTAAGCATCCAACAATCAGTAGAGATAGCTCTTGCACACTTGAAGCAAGACCTCTCTGCTGATGGCATCCACTGCCTTGCACAAATGTGGGAACACATCAAATAAATGGGTCAGCAATATCAAGGACTGCACTTCCTCTTGGATGCCAATAAAATTACACATACAACAGCTAAAGTGCCAATGTTTTCTTTCCAAACTTCCTACATAAATCTCTGTAATGTTATGTTAGAGGGACAGAATGATACCATTTTGCCTACTGAATAGGGTGGCAGCCAATGTATCTACTCTGTCACCGATACAAATAACATTACTCAGCATATAAATATTTTACTCAAGAAACTGAATATTCATGCTTGCTGAATACCAAAAACTCATGCAAACAATCTGCTGCATGTGATGCGAAGCACTCTGTAAAGGAGCTAACTGGTGCTAATAACTGCATTGCAGACACAATGTACAAAGGAAAACAAAATTACATGACAGTATGCAGTACATGAAAAACCAGCACAATTAAAATGAACATGATGAATATTGACTTCATTAAGCACAGTCAATTCCTCTATGACTTACCAGTGCAAGTGGCAGCTTGGAACAAGTGTGTCATATTACCTTATAAAACATTTACATGATTTTCAATGTCCTTCAGGGTGATGCGCTTGTAGGGTCCATCATTCAGTGGGTCACAAGTAAAGGTGGGAAGCTTGAAATCACTGCTGCAGAGGTCACCACTGAACACGTTCAATGAGATAATGTCTCCAGTACCAACGGTTTGACTTCCAACATCTCGAACTTTCTCTACGCCTGCTAACCCTGCTAGAAATTCTCCAGTCAAAGCTGTCTGACATTCAGCATCTTGCATGTTTGCATCTCTGCCTTGCAGTTCACCTGACATTAAAACATATGACTTGGCTGATGCAGGACTAGTAACTCCTGTGGTCTCAAGCTTGATTTTTCCATTGCTCATTTGATCAGAAACATTCAATGGTAAGTTCTGAATCTGACAAGATGTGTCCAACACAGATTTCTCCACGCTTGGGCTTTGTAATTTACATGAGTCAATTTGTTCACTTAACACAACTCTGCTGTTATTGGAGGCTACATTTTTTCTTGCTTTTGGGTCCAGGTTTTGTGAATGGTGTCCATCTGCAAGAGAAATATGGTCACTGGTAACTTAGTACCATAAGGGGAATGATGATATATGACAAATGCAAGCACACCTTTCCTAAACAGACAGCAATGCATGCTAGTGTTTCTCTGCATTATCATATGACAATGCAGCAGTGGTCATATCACTGATAAGAGCGACGTTCCACTAGACAACAGGCTACACCATGTTTCATAAAACTTATCCTATGACAGTGAAATGTGGCCCATAAGGAGAGCTACTAAGAGACGATTAATATCACACAAAATTTGCTTCGAGAGACACACCGTACATTACCCTGGTGTTTATCAACGTTACCACATCGATGTGAAACATGCATCACATGGACTGACGACAGAAGATAAATACCAGCTGAAATGCATTTCAAGAGACGGCAATATTACTCGCATTCTGGCCAAGAAGTAAAGATTAAATAACCCGTATTCTTTAAAATCACTCTGTTTCATTATACAAACTGAACAGACTACGTTAAACGTGCATTTTATCAACGACTGTTACCTCGACTTCGGATGTCAATTATCGGTACCACTGATCTACATTTCCATGAATGAGGTTTCAAATCATCCAACTCATCGTCACTTGATGAAGTACTCTCCCCATTATGGGACGCCATTCTTCCAACCCTACCGATATCAGGTTACCGCAGTTAAACTCCGTTATTTAACGCACAAAGGATGACATCAGCACCACGCGAAATTTCCGCCAACACCCACTACCAGAGATAATTCATGACAACATTAGAAACTCAGTGGTATAGGTTTGCCAACAGACCTGTAGTGCCATCTATGCCTAATCCATCATACTAAACTGCTACCCTTCAAAGTCTTAGAAATGACGGGGCTCGTTTTAAAAATAACTTGCTTCCATATCTCATGACTAATTCATTTTATACTGTCACTGAATTCTTGGAACATACAGTAAACAACTCATTTACAATGTTCCTCTGTCGAGCATTTCAATTGTATCGTTGTATTGTCTTGTTATAATTTGTGTGTTGTGTTGTCTGTGTCTTTTTATGACCAGTTTCATGTCCATTTTATAACCTTGGACTTCTGAAATGTGAAAATATATGTATGTATGTATGCGTGCATGCAATGCAAAGGAAATGAGATCTAAATTCATGTGAAATGAAATGCAAATTTATATTTAATGATGTAATGTAAATTTCTGTACATGTTATGAAGTGAGTAGTATACACAGAATTGAAGTCGTGTTAACAACTAGCAAACAATTCTTGGATCACGCAAGGAATAAAGATCTCTTGCCAATGTAAAAGAATACTATATATAACAAGTCCTGGCCCTGGGACACCATCCCACATGCTTGCCCAAGCTACCACACGCATCCATGGGTTGCGGATAATGGAAATTACACTATATATAGTGGGCAGCTGCGAAATAAGTAGGGCTCTCCTGACAAATAATCAGTCGTGGACAAGGGCGGCATATCAGAGAGGAGGTGGATTGCCCGGTAGCAGGGGCAACCTTATAAAATGCCTCATAACTCAACGAAGATATGCAACAGCGGCGAGTCTGTGCCACCACTATAATCAAAGCACCTGCTAGGAAGCTGGAGCCCTTTAGCCTTGATTGGCATCAAGTTAAGGGAAGGAAAACCCCAACAGAAAACCCCGCTCCTTTAGGTTAAAATGTTGGACACAAGGCCAGCAACCACGTTCTGTAAAACTCATCTTCCTACAAAAGTTCAATTAAGGAATGCCGGACAGACTTTATTAAGACGACACAGGCGAGTTAAAAGGAAGAAGAATCTGGTAATACAGATAGGTTCCTGGAATGTCACAACTGTGCTAACACCTGGACGTCTGCAAGAAATAGCTTAACAGATACTGGAAACAATTCCCCAGATAGTAGCACTACAAGAAATTAGATGGAAAGGGTATGGGAAAATTAAAAAAGATAAACATATAATATATTACAACTGTTCAGAAGATAATACTGGATATGCAGGAACAGGTTTTATCATGAGGAAGGATATAGAAGGGAGTGTCTTAGGGTTTCAGCCATATAATGAGTGTGTAGACCGAGAATTAGTGGAAAGTTTTATAACATAACAATAATAAGCGCATACGCCCCAACTGAAGATAAAGACGAGACATTAAAAGAGCAATTTTATGAAGACCAACAAAAGCTTCAAGACAAAGTACCAAGAAATGATCTGTTAATAATTGCAGGTGACTTCAGTGCTAAAGTAGGCAGAGAAAGTGCATACACAGGTGTAGTAGGAAAATATTCCATACATCCTATATCAAATTTAAATGGAGAATATCTTTGTAACCACGCAATATTTAACAACCTATCATCAGCACACAGTTCCAACATGAAAGAATATACATTGGAACATGGGCTAGTCCAGATGGCCAAATGGTGCATCAAATATATCATGTTCTTGTAAACAAAATGAAAAGGGGGATGATCAAATATGTCAGAATGATGAGAGGGCCAAAATGTGATAGTGATCACTTTCTATTGAAAATTAAGGTAAAACAAAGACTAATAATTTCCCAAATGAAGAAAAAGGAACAAATTAGATGGAATCCTGAAAATTTGCATAACAAACAGAAAATTTATCAATATATGCAGTTACTACATCATAAACTACAAGACAAACACGTGCAACAAAATGTAAACAAAGAATGGATAAATATAAAAGATGCAATACTAGAGGGAGCCACGGAAATTATTACTACAAAACAAGCAATACAGAGAAACACGTGGTGGGACAAAGAATGCAGAGAGGCAATTAAACAGAAGAACAAGGCAAGAGAGAAATTCTACAAAGAAAAACAAGAAGTAATCACAAGAATTATGAGCAGAAAAGGAAAATAGCTAACAAAATTTGTAGGCAGAAAAAGAAGGCATGGATGTATATAAAATTAAAAGATATTGAAATGGCAAACAAGAAAAACGACACTAAGAAATTTTACAAAGATGTAAATCTCAGCCGAGGACCACCCTCGTTATTACAAATATGCAAAGATGAAGCAGGAAACTTATTAATTGAAGAGGAAGAAGTACTAAAGAGATGGAAACAATATTTTGAAAAGATGATGAAACAAGATATAACACATATTAGTCAAGAAACTGAAAGAACAGTATAGGAATATGAGGAAAATGTAAAAATGATAAGCCCAACATACAAAGAAATAAGTAACATAATTGATAAACTTAAATGTAACAAATCCCCCGGCCCAGACAGTATCATCCCAGAATTCATAAAATATGGTGGCACTAGTCTTAAAAAGAGAATTCACTGCTTAATATGTAATATCTGGGAAAACGAGATCTTACCAGATGAATGGTTAAAAGGAATAATTTGCCCAGTATTTAAGAAAGGAGACCCCAAACAGTTCAAAAACTACAGAGCAATAACTCTTTTAGATGTAGTATACAAGGTGTTCTCCACTTATCTATATAATAAACTATCAGAAATAGTTGAAAACAAAATAAGCAAAAACCAAACAGGTTTCAGACCGAACAGATCTACAATTGATTATATACACATAGTAAGACAAATACATGAAAAGTTACATGACTATAATATCGAACTACACAATTTGTTCATTGAATATACTCAAGTTTTTGATACAGTGCACAGAATTGCAGTAATTAAAAGTCTGAAACAATTTGGAATACTGATCAAATTACAAAATTTACTAATTTACTAATTTACTAAATTACTAATGATTTAACTGAAGCTATTGACATAAACACAGGTGTTCAGCAAGGAGATCCACTGTCAGATTATTGTTTAGCATAGTATTAGATACAGTCATGAAAAGCTTGGATATTAGGGGTAATACATCCATGAGATTAAGACAGATATGCGCTTACACAGATGATCTGCTCATTTTGGCAAGGACATGACAAGCAATGATGGACACGTTTATCAAACTAAAAATTGATGCAATAGAATCAGGATTAGTGGTTAATATGGTAAAAACAAAATATATGAAGTGTTCAAGGAACACATCTATTGAAACTCACATTAACATAGAAGACAGGCTATTTGAAAAAACAACAGCATTTAAGTATCTTGGATCAATAGTAAATGAAGATAATTCAATCGAACAAGAAATCCAAGAAAGAACAGCAGTAGGGAATCGTGCATATTTCGCAAACAAAATAATGCTTACTAGTAAGCAAATCTCAAGAAAGGTTAAATTAAAGCTTTATAGAACCATAGTTAGACCAGTACCTACTTATGCATGTGAAACTTGGACACTTAAAGATAAAATTGAACAAAAATTGATGGTGTTCGAAAGGAAAATACTAAGGAAAATATTTGGACCAATTAAAGTGAGTGAAGATAGATGGCGAATCAGAACAAATGATGAAATGGATACTCTTATTAACCATGCTAATATAGTGAGATACGTCAAAGCCCAAAGAATCGGTTGGTTAGGCCATATTGAAAGAATGCCTGATGACAGGATGGTGAAAAAGATATTAAATTGGAAACCTATAGCCCAAAGACACAGTGGAAGACCAAAATTAAGATGGGAGAAGACGTCAGGGACGACCTAAAAGTGATGAAGGTCCAAAACTGGAAGAAACTTGCACCAGATAGAAATAAATGGAAAGGAATAACTGAATAGGCCAGAACTCACATAGAGTTGTAGAGCCACTAGAAGAAGAAGAAGATATATAACAAGTAGAAAGGGTGACAATCCATCCATAAAAACATATTACAAAGATTATTGTAAAATCCTGACCGAAGTTATAAAAAAAGCTACGAAATTACATTATGACAAACAAATAATAAACTCTAATACTGAATTAAAAAAGACATGGGATATTGTAAATTTTGAAACATGGAGGAAGATAAATAATGGAGAAATACAATCCTTAAAAACTGAGGATAAGAGTATAACCAATCAACAAAGTATTGGTGACGTTTTCAATACATATTTTCTTTCTATAGCTGACAACCTTAAGAATAAAAGTCAGGATCACACAAAAGTAAGTATAACATGCCACACACACTCTCAATACTGAACATCCGCATATAATACATAACCCTACGACTATGGAAATAGATGAAATAATTACATCTCTTAAAGCAGAAGATTCACATGGATATGATGAGATATCAACAAGATCCTAAAAATAAGCTCCCCATTTATAATTCCACCTTTAACCTACATATGTAACAAAGCTCTCTTTAAGGGCATTTTTCTAGACAGTTTAAAATTTTCAGTTACAAAACCATTACATCAAGAGGGTAATAAGCAGGATACTTCTAATTATAGGCCAATATCACTTTTAACTTCCTTCCCTAAAGTTTTTGAAAACATAATGCTAAAAAAACTGTTGGCACATTTAACTAAATATAGTATTTTAACTGATGAAGAGTATGGATTAAGAACGAAATTAACAATGGAGAATGTTATGTATAACGTAACAAATGAAACATTAAGAGCTACAAATAATAAACTAATAGCATGTGATATATTTTGCGATTTGAAGAAGGCATTTGAGAGTGTAAATCATAATATACTTTCGTCTAAATTAGAATTTTATGGAATAACTGGTAACAATAATGCCCTTTATAAATCTCACCTTCAAAACAGATATCAGAGAGTATTTATATACAATAAGAAAATAAACAGATCCATCCTTTCTAGTTGGGCGAAGGTTAAACATGGTGTCCCACAAGGCTCCATTATTCGACCCCTGGTTTTCCTTATATATATGAATGATTCAACCCAGGTTACAAATAATAAATCCATTCCTGTATTATTTGCTGATCGCACTAGTATTTTATTTACACACGCTAATCTTACTGACTTGGAAAAAGAAATCAACACAGTGTTTGACACCCGACCTTTCACAACAAAATATCGCTTCCAACTACAAGGATCAAGCAGTCCAAGATGAATACCTTTTTCTAACAAATAACACAGCTTTAATTCTGTGTATACTGGATAGTTTATGATGTTTTGGCCATCAGTGTTGGCCACCTTCAGATCTGTAACTTATTAACATGTAGAAGAATTGAAATTATAATATAAAATACTGTATATATTGGCATTTAATGTTACCTGAAGAATCCAGATCTCATTCCCTTTACCCTGTAATATTCTAGAGACAATTGAACATTTATTAAAAGTGTATGTTCATTTATGTGTAAGGAAATTATTATGGGTTATGTGTTGCACCTGAACAATTAAATTAAATTTTACTAGTCCAACATGTAAATAATACTTGTCAAGAAATTTTCTTGTGTTGTGACATGTTACTGTTAGCTTGTCAAGAAATTTCCTTGTACTGTGACATGCTACTGTTAACTGTAACTTAATGCCAGATTTTCATAGTGTGGGTTTCTCCCACATACTTCATAACCACTGCTTTGAAGTTTATGTTGTAACTTCAATGCACCCTGTTCAGTATCTGTGACACTGTACCTCTCCTTTTATGCATACACATGTTCCACTCTTCAACATCAGACTCTGCGAAGCACTGAGTGACACTCCCAACTGCTGCACTGCAGCACTGGTCTTTTCCACACCACACGCATGCTTCCTTAAAGCTTTAAATGAGAGAAAATGCTATGAAAACATCTGTACTATCTGCCATAAAACATTACATGCAGAGGACTAATTGTAAAATAAAGACACTCCCTCCAACACAATATCTCAAGGTAGGTGTATAACCTCCCTTATTTTCTTCTACAGTTCCCTAAGTACAGAAAGTCTTAAATTTAGGTAACTACCGTACAAACTATCAGAAAATAAACAAACTCATCGTAAGTAGAATCATTTTTTTGCATGAAATCAGTCCTTATACACGTCTGTATAACATCCATTTCTTAATGTTATCACTTATTCCTTCAATGACAAACAAAGTAGCCCTCCTGGAGCCCTGTGCACTCTGGCTCTTGTTCCCCATGCTTCCCACCATAATGCTTCTACTCTTTCTTTGCCAAAGTCCTCTGAGTTTAACGCCAATGATTCTAGTTTGTTATGGCCTTTCAGTGCCATCCCTAGCTGTGGGGAGGAGTCCCTGATGTAATTGGCAATACCACAGCAGCCAGACAGGTCAATATTGTGTAACGCAGGCTGATGCTGCAACAGGCGGCGCAGTGACACAAAACTCAGTTCAGTATTTCCACTCAACTGCAGTGTTTTGAGAGCATCACATTTCTGAAGTTCTCTGTAACAGGATACAGAATTTAGTTCAGACAATGCTGATGGTGGACCCTCTATGAAATCACAGATCAGACCATAATACAGTGTAAGGTGTAAAATGTAAAAGAGGAAGAGGTGAATGGAAGACATTACATGAGAGTCTGAACAAGAAGTGTATTCATTTTGACTAACTACTTCTTGGGTTAGATATTTAACAACTCTTAACAACTGTACATAAAGGACACAGCACTGAAGAGTATGACTGTGAAATGGAATGAATATGGTACAAGCAGTCATGGCTTATCTTGAGGGCCAGAAAAGCAAGAAAAACTTTATGTGAATATGAATGCCAACCATTCAACCACAAATACACAGATGCAGCAGAGGAAGGTAGCAAAGACAAGGAGGTTATAATAGGCTAAACATGTAGTTGCATGTCTTATGGAATGAAAATGTATTTACAATCAACAGCAATCACACGGAATCTCCTTTTTCTACAGAAAATAGATCACTCCAAGCCACACCCCATGCAGAAATACTTTACATGGCACATGTGCAATTGCTAAATTTGTTGCTGGGCTATAATACTGCTTGCACAGTTTGTGATCAGCATCCACCCTAGCATAGTCAATGTGGGATTTGTGGTGGACCAAACAGCAATGGGGCATATTTTTCTCTGAATGCTTGAGTTTCCCGTACCCATTACTGTTCAGTCAAAGCCCCCTATTCATCTATTGCCTGTGGCTGGCATAATAAGCACATTTTAAAACCACAGTACCAAGGGACTCCAGCTTTTCCCCACTCGTCATCAAAATTTTGGTTACTTTTACACAGTAAATTGACAAAGCTTTTACTATGGACAAAATATTCAGGTTTTACCCATTGCCATGTAACTGAGGAGTAGTAGGGAAATTTATGACAAGATTCAGGCTTGGTACGGGACAAAAAAATAATGAGAATGATAGATTTTCATGAAAGTCAAAATTATTTGCTTGCAAGCCCCCAAAAATTGTTACTCTCCTTGGCTCTTCCATGTGATATGTCCAAAACATCCGCTCACAAAGCAAGAAATTAAAGTTACAGCCTTAAGACCTTAACAGCCAAGAAGCTGTGAAGCGTGAACTACGGGCAGTTCTACAACAGGTGATTAATACATTTCTTAATCCATACCTTACATCTTTTTTTTTACTCTCTAATTCAACCATATTTTACTTAGGCAGCCAGAAACAGTTTAAGTAATCAATAATGGAATGCGGAATATCACCAAGCAGTTTGTGAAGTCAAGCTGAGACAACATGCTGTGGGTCTAGAAATATTGTGACTTAAGATGTGAGACTTGCTTAAAACCAGAAGGGTGGAACTGAAATTATTGTGTGACATAAGGTTATGCTTATTTCCACGTGAAAAGTAAGCCATGACAGTGCCTCAGGCATATAAAAAGTAATGCTGGATGGCATAACATGTATATTCGACTGTTGGAATACTGTGATTCTAAGACTATCATATAGGTCCTACACACTTTAGCAAATTCCAGATATCCTCATCTCTGAGCCTGCAGTCAGAGAGGTTGAGGGTTGTCAATTTGCTGAACTCTTCCTTCTTTGCAAGCATGGGTATCACCCCTTGTACTACATGCATATCATCTCTTGATGTTGTAGCACTGAGATTGAGACTGACAATTTCAGTTGGACACAGCTGACCCAGGAAACCAGACACACCACTTCCACCCAGAGCGTTGTAGCTCATGTCAAGTACACGAACAGAACCCACTGCAAGCACAAGCAAAGGTACACGTATCCTCCATGTGTCCAAACTGTCAACTTCATTCTGTCATGGCTTATTTAACCATAATGTATTAATCTATCAGAATATATAGCATCAAATAAGATTGAAAGGATCATTAAAAATGTTGGTTACTGAAGATCGAGAGGTTGCATGCATGACACATTTCATGGCAGTATTTTGTCTTTGTCTGGGCAGAGGAGATATATAACAATCAGTCACAATAGTCAGTGACCTGATCTGGAGACTTCCTAAACATGTAGCAAAAACTCAAATGACACATTCCACATACTTATTTATTAACTTCAAAAAGATCTTTACTTACAATTCAGCAATACACCTTCTGGCTTGAAACAGCTGGTAGTAAGATGGCAGCCTTGCAGCTGAAGCACAGTGAGGGACACCAGCTGAGACAACATTGTGCTGAGGTGTTTAATGGCGCCATCGCCCAGCGGGTTGTGACTCAAGTTCAGCCTAAGCAATGCCTTTGCAAATAATACAAAGGATAAATAATGCCAGTCATGTAATACACACAAATTGCCATACATCTGTCATGTAACAGACCTGCTTCCAAATTTCTCCTCAAATTTAAATACACTATCACACCAAACAAATGGCAATATGAAAGCATTTGAAAGAAGAACGCAAGTTTCTAATATCCTACCTGTAATTACAGAGTAGTTACAGAACAAAAGTACTGCATGCATCATCTTCTCTGAAAGGCAGTGAGTACAAAATTTTGTTTGACATTAATTTTTTCCATATGAAGGGATGGAAAGAAGATGGGAAAGAAAATTCTTCAGCTATAGTACACAAATACCAAGATATAAGACACGTGCATTTACAAGGTTCAGTGGATACCTGCACAGTGGTGACTACCACAGCTCAGTTACACATTCATCTAAAGCATTGAGACATGCATTCAATCACTAAATGTTTGATGCCTTTCATTTAGAAGTTTTGAAGTCTGCTGGTAAAATGCAGCCTGCTGCATTTCAGTATCCACCTGCACTCAGTATACTTCTCTAGCCATAATTCTGAGATTCAGTGTGTTAAGATTGCAACTCCTCTGACACATATAAGAGACAAGTGGTCTAATTGTAGGGCTGTAGACCTTGACCTCTAGTAAACAGGTTCATTTCTGGCAAAGCTGATGCACAAATGGAGACATATAAATGAAAGACTTAAATGATTACCCTCAAACCCTTCTCAGAAGAGTATGACGACGTCAAAACTCGATCCTGAACACAATGATGGAAAACTGGTGTTATACCACCAAGACAAAAAAAATGTAATACTTCTCATATAATAGTTAGCACGCCCCTAAAGAGCGGGAAAAGCTGACATTCTTAAATATTCAGTCAGTTGATAAAGGGTAAGCTTAAACATTTTCAGCAAAACAGAAAGAAGTGTATGCAGTAACACTGGCTTCAGCTATGACTTCATGTTGAGCTGTTTCTCCTATAACCAAGACTTCAAGCACAGCCTCTGTCTACCTAAGCAATGGTGCAGGACCCCCCACTACTCAGGTGGTAGCATGTATGACGCAGTCTGCACTACTACTAATGATAGAATGATGATTAATGATAATAGCTGGAAAACAGAACCTAGAGCTTAAATGTGGCCGAACTCTGATAGCAATGAATTACAGTTACAAAAATTTCACTTTTCTGGGGACATGAATGGAGAAAAGCTTGCTCTGGATGTGGATGGACTTAAATCTGAGACCTCTGTGATAGAAGTTGGTGCCTATGCTACAGACCAGCAGTTTTTCAGCACTATAAGTGTGAAGTGTTTTGGAAAAAACAATTTTATGTGAGAAGCCTTAAACTGATTTGTAATTCAATGTGCAGCTACATTTGACACTTACTTGCAGTACTGGTGCTGAGGTATTGGAGAAGATACTGCTAAGATGGTGCACACTAGCTGCCGAAATATTGTTACAGCTGATGTCCAGCTCCTGTAGGTGACATAATGTTGGCAAGCCTGCAACCAGCAACTGATAACACACAAACATCATACTCGTACACTGTGACGTATTGTCACATTCACAAGTTACTGGGTTTAAATCTCAGCCTTTATTAAGGTTTCTGCACTTTTCCTCAGTCCTTCCAGGCAAATGGTAGGAAACAACTTAAAAAAGATACAAATGCTTTCTGTCACATCCTTCCCCATCATGTTGCCATTCAGTTTTATACATATATAAAGGAAAAACTGTCCCTGTCCCCATCATGCAGGCAGGAGGTGTTATGGTTCCACTAATTCTTACTCTCAGCATTAGATGCAGGTGAATGGTCAACTTCAAGTCCTAGCCACTTTACACCCATGAAAGAACATCAACACCCATTGAATAGGAAGCTGGGCGGGTCCCAGAGCTGGACTGGATGTTTCGGAGAAGAGAAAAATCTCTTGTCCCTGCCAGGATTCAAACCCTGGATCATCCAGCCCATAGCCTAGTCACGATACCATCCTCCATCCTGCTCCTTATATAAAATTATGCAAGCAACGAACTGGAACTGTATAAATACCCATGAAGGAACTCCATTATTTCTATAATAACCCAGTCATTACTGCCCTGAATTGTAATCTGGATAACATGGCAAATACTCTTGAGCCTTGTCAGGCAAATACTGAGTCAAAGCAGCTTCTGTTCATACCTTTTCTACTTCATCCTTCAGAATTATTGTGTGATGCAATGCTTATGTACACATGACACAATTCCATCCCCCACCCACAAAAAAATCCATGACCAAATCAATGTCATGGTATAATATTTAATATTTCTTCTTTTTTACTTTGAAGACAGTGATTATATTCTTAGTGTAAAACTTTCCCCAAGTACCGATGGATACAATAAAATATTTCGAAGCACACTAAAATGCCTCACCCTCTGCGAACAGAAACTAAAGGATAAACATCACAGCCAAATGCTAGACACACCCCTAAGCCATCTGCTTCACAAAAAAAATCCTTCTAAGTCTTTAATCTTCCATGAGATTTCACCCACCACAATTCTGTAAAAATCTCTTCCTACATGTCAATTGCATCTTTCATTATTTTATGGTACCAACTTATATAAATATTGTATAAATGCCTGTAAACTCGTGTTTGAAAACCCTTCACATACAAAGATGAAAGCCATATTAGAATAAATTTTACACAATCAGGGTATACAGATGGGAGGATTCAGCTGGTTTTGAGTAGTTTCCAGTGGTGCGTTTTTGTTCACACAGAAGGAAACCTTCACATTCATTAACAGCAAAACAGAATTTCTTGGCCAGTTGAGATGTTGAGAAAACCACGGACATAAGGAGACATTTGCCAATTCACCACCGCTCTTTCCAAATGCCATATTTAGCTCTTGTGCCCATACCTTAACACCATCATCACCAAGGCAGTTTCCTGCAAGATGAAGTTCCTGTAGTGTATGCTGTCGATTAAGTGCTCGAAACAGTGGTGCCAGCTGCACGGCAGGTAATGCCAGGTCTGACAACTGCAAGCTCTGAGTGGCCTGACTATTTTCCAAACAAGCAATGATGTGTGTGTCTGGAGCTATAATATAGAGATTAAACATACAGAACACTGCAGGAACCAGAAGAACCTAAAATTTTATGTGGGTTTCATGGGGAAATCATGCTAAATACATTTCAGGACATCTGAACTCTACTCAGTTGTTCTCAAACCTGAAAACATTGTTACAGAAGTCCATGGGCCGGGGGAACAAACATGGAATTGAAGTGGACTATTTTACACAGGATTTAATGACAACTAACAAAATGTACTTTAATTATGCAATGTTACTTATACAGTAAAACCTCATCCACTTGAAACCAGTTAATTCAAAATATCATATCGTTTGAAGCATGTGAAATTCCCCATTTTTCAGACCCGAGCATTTCAAATTAAGAAGGTCTGACTATAAGGGGACTTCACCAGCCTGATGGCACCATTACAGCAACACACTATCAGTTTTTAGTCAGCTTTCTGCAAGACATGCAGCAAGAACTGGAGATGATACATGCATAAAAAATTTTAGCTGCAAACCTGAAAGGAAAACATCAATTGGTGAGGATTGGAGGACAATACCAAAACGGATCTCAATAGAAACAGGAAGTGAATGTTGACTGAATTAACCTCAGCCATGAAAAGACCACTGGTGGGCTCTTGTAAAAATGGGTCTGCTCCCAAAACATAGAGAATTACTGACTAGCCAAGTGAACGTCAGATTCTCCAGGACTATGCTTTATGCAATTGCAAGTTATTCAACTATCAAAAGTTTAACTTCAATGGCACAGATTATTTAGTTTAATTTGCAGTTTATTATGCTACATACTATATACCACAAGCTAATTAATGGAAAATTTACCTCTCAGTCTCATCTATAAAGATCAGATAATTAAAATGTGTAAGAACTGTTGTTTTAATTTTAAGGTAATTCAGCCCAGTTGCATTTTTAAATAATCAAATTTATACAAGAAATTCAGTCAAACATGACCATATATTTAGTTTAAATCAGCATATATTTAGTTCAAGTCAGCTACATGTTTCTTTCTTGTGGCCAGCCTGTGAACTAAACATATGCTGATTTAAACTAAAGACATATGGTTGTGTTTTGACTGAACTTACAAAACTTCAAACTGTCATTTTACCTGTTGTTACATACAGTCAAATGCCAAGACAGAGGGTGTTTTTGATTAGAGTTAGGTGCAGAGGAGATGACAATATTAACATAAGTATAGAGAAGTAGTTCGTGAAGCAATGTACTGGAATAAAATGGCTCAGGATACGGTCCAACAGCAGGATTTTGTGATGAACTCCATGAATCCTTGAGTTTCACAGCAGCAGGCAATATCCTAACCAGATGAATAACAAATCTTACCAAGTGGTAAAGGAAGACAATGCACCATGAGACATAAACTTTACCCCTACAGGTAAAGAAAGAGTACAATAAAACCTTTGTGGGATGACACAGCTATCAGCTCAGGAAAATTTCACCGAAGTCAGTGGCAGTGACAGCTTCAAGATACTGCCAACCCCACCCCACAAAAAAACTGCTCTCCATATGACCAACTGGTATCAATACCTGAATGCAGCAACTGACAGGCCTCCATGTAGCGGTCTGTCAGTGGAGGGATGTTCCAAGATATTACAGTAGACATGACTTCCTCACTGCCCACAACAAGTAAGACTGGGTCACTGTCTGACAAAAGTGCACCATCTGCTGTCAGAAGGCTAAGTGAGGGCTGCAAACCTTCAATACTGCAACAGAAGGGCCACATATCACCTCTCCAACATTTCAGATGAATAAAGATGCCTCTCCTACTCAACTGTCATCATCTACCTCCATTGGTATATACCCCAGTTACGCAGATGACGTATCACATCAAAATGAAAAACAATTATGGGTTTGAAAATTTACATAAAGATAACCAAGATGAAACACCTCTATTGTGCACTTTGGGAAAGGGCAGAAGTGTGACACAATAAGGAAAATATACTGCAAAAGACTACAAGTGAACCTCATCATCACCTTAGGCTTTCCAACTACAGGCTTGTTGTCTTATTGCAGGTACTGCGGGTAGGATCTTTCCAGTCTTAAAAAGAGGACCTTTTAAGTATTGTCAGCATCATAACTTTGTTCTTCTCATCCCCCCTCTTTCTGTTCCTCCTATGGTCACATTTTATAACTTCTTACCTTGGATCCTAACAGAGCTCATTCTTTAACACTTTCCGTCCGCGCGGCGTACTAGTACTCCACGGCCTCACACGCCACCTGTCCGGCCGGAGTACTAGTACTTCCCGACTTTCATAAATTCGTTAAAAAAAAACTATTGGAGATACTGGCTTCCCGCGTATACCATTCGACTCCTCCATGACTGTAGTTTCAGTGGCTATGTGAAGCTTCCTGCAACACTACGTAGTGCGCATGCTGGACTCTTGCGACAGAACGGTTGCGCAACAAACTGTTTTGACGTTGGACTGAAAGCACACCTTTGTTTCATCGTGGCTGAAACGCGAGACCAGACGCAATGAATCATGTACCCCTCTCCCAGCATGTGGTTTGGAAAAGTATCAATTAGCTGTGTTTGTAGGTTAGCACGCCTCAAGCAAAATGGAGAATCCTGGACCGAGTTCTGTTTCAGAAAATTCTTCACAAAAAATAGTTTATCGGAACTGATAAAATAAATGAAATTGTGAATGATTCGGACTCAGACGATGGTAGTTTTAGTGAACTTTCTAACAGTGAAACGTACGAAGCAAATTCACCCTTCAGCAGCAGTAGCAGTGAAGAGGCAGAGGAAGAAACTTTGCAGCCTGAGCCAGACAGAGGCAGGAAGAGAACACGCAGGGCCATTCCTAAATGTGCAAATACAGATTTGGAGTTAGGCTGGATAGAAAATATTGGCAAGATTCAGAAACCTACGTTTTCTGGAGTCCAGGGATAAATAAAAATTACCAAATAACTCAAGACAGCTCTCCCTTGGACATATTTGAAATATTCTTCAGCACAGACCTGTTTTTCTACGAAAAAGTTGCTGCAGGATTGCTCGCTAGTGCTGGCACAGAACCTCAAGTACAAGGTCAGACGCAGTCCAGCAGGCACACTCATAGGGAGAGACCATTTTTTATATAGGATTCCTGCGACACACACTAAACTGAAAGGAAAGTCTCAGCGCTCATGTTGCGTGCGCGCAGAGAGAAGCAAGCACCAAACCGGGAAGACTAAAAAATGTGATGTAGGACTTTGTATAGGGCAGTGTTTCGAACTTTACCACACAAGCCTGAATTACTGGGAGTGAGAGTAACGTTCATTTTCATGGGTCGAGCCGCAAAAACCTAATCTCTGTGAGATTTGTAAATTGAAGTGGCCTTCTAGTGGCTTATAAAATTCGCGATTCCAGCCTCAGAATTTCCGTCTGTGGTGTCGGACTCCAAATCCACGCAAGAACTCAATTTTTTGTGCACGAGATACGGCAAATCTTCTGCGATGGCGTGAAAAAATTTCGTATTATTACAACAAAAAATGCAGTACTCTTAAATTTTTTTCAATGCCCTTAAAATCACCCAGCATGGGGGATTTAAAAGTTTAAATGGCAGCCGGAGGGAAAGTGTTAAATGAGTTCTCATCCACTTTCTTGTCAGAGTTGTATAAAATCTGTCATTGTTATAATTGTTGTGTAGTGTATGTAACAGATTTTCCTACTCAAGTCACAATCAGCCAGTATATTCTTGTTGGGACTAAGGTATACAGCAAGAAGCCTCAGGTAAGACAGTTTAACTACACGTGGCAAGCACTTGAACCAACTTACCCAGGCTTCTGTGAAGACAGATCATAAACAGACCTATAAACTTTGTCAAAATACACATTTATGTATTAATAATAATACTACTGTAATGGTGTAAAACTTTAGGTTGAATCTGAAAAATAAAACACATATAGAACTACCAATGAACTACTAAATATGATACCCCTTATGTTTATGCAGGTCACCTGGTACTGTTGAAACAGTCAATTGTAGAATGCTTAGATGGGCTCAGGTGTCATTAGAATGACAAGACACAATTTGGGTGGGTAAATCTCTTCAGAAATGTCCACTGGGAAGACTGAGAAGGAGAAGCGAGGATGACATTAAGATGGATTGTAGCGATATAGGTTTCAACAGCAACAGGTGTACAAAACCAGCTCTGCATCACATCATGACTTTGATAACTGTGGAACTGAACCTTTCTTGCTACTGTAGTGTTCGTTATTATTAGAGTTCCTACTGGGCTCACAATATGGGCGAAGAAGAAAACCTAGATGTCATAACTTCTCAAAGTCTCTTGTGATGTACAAATAACTTAGCACTCGTACTAACCTGCAGTACCTCCTCGCAGCCTCACGTGCCAGCCACCCAATGGTCTGTTGCTCTGGCATTGGTACTGGCACCAGCAGCAATCTGTTTTCAACACGCACCCGCACTGACTGTGATGCAGCCAGCTCAACAGATTTACTAGGCTGGGGAGCTGCCATTTCAAGAGATTTGTTGGAGGAGGATGTTGGTGTGGTGACAACACCCACATCTGGAAGGGTTAGCTGCTGTGGAACATTTAGTGTTCCTACAGCCCTTCCCTTATGTGGAACTGTGATGACATTTAGACGTGGCCTGCAAAGGTTAAGAGTAATCTTAAAATGATGCACATTAACAGTCATTATAATAAGGTGGTATCATTTACTAACTAAATAAATCCTCCAGTAACTACCTTATGGACTAATTAATTATGTATGTAAGAGTCTGACTAAATAACTAAGTGGCAATATCATTAACTGCCTGCTTAACCAAATGATGAACTAACTGAATACATGACTATATCACTCACTAAACACCTAATTGATTCACTAAATTGCTGCAGGTCTTGGCATTTAACCCTAGGCCACTAGGATGTACTGACCATTTGAACCTTGGTCCTTAAGAATTTAATACTTCTAGATATAAAGTGAACTGATAAGCTAAGCTGTCTTCAAAAACAAAAATTGTGTTTGAAAAGTGTTTTGGTAGTTAAAGTTACTAATCCAGTGAGGTAATATACCATGTTTCAGTATGTAAATGTGGCAAATTGTCTTATGTTCGAATACAATATGAGCAGCACAAGATTCATATGTCACATAAACCAACATTTGAGACTGTACAGTCTCTGGATTTCCTGAACATGAAATACAGTCACCCATCAGTATGAGCACACCTGCTGTAGCTGTACCGATTAAAGGAAACACAGAAATCTTAAATGTCACAAATTTTTAATTATGTGACGAAGATATTGTGATATGTTGTGAACTAAATTTGATTGTGTTTATTTAAAGTGTAAGAATGTGAGACACCTCATAAAAATGGGATTGGCAGATGGCAAGAAACAATATGACTCAGTAACTTCCCCAATTACCTGTTTTCTTCTGGTGTCAGAACTTCATCTATCTGCATATCCTCATCCTCCTCAGCCACCTCAACAGTCCTGCATCTCCTGCCTGACCCAGTCACCAGTTCCAACCTGCACAATAATTTCACACCTTCAACAAAATAATCCATGATATTATAGGTGCAATGCACCTTCAACAGGTCTGTGCCATATTCCACCTAAAGTGTGAAGTAACGGCAGAAATAGCTCTCCTTAACGAATACAGTAACCACTCCATCGAAGTCATTTTTATAGCTACTACAATATGTACAAAATATCAGCTGGAAATCCTCAATGGAAGATATCACTTGGGAGGCCTAGGGAGACGTGAAGTAGTAATAGTAAACTGGATCTTATGGAAATGGTGTGTAAACTTTCTCATTGAATTTGGTATACCAGTGAAAATAGTGAGGCTGATTAAAATACACGTAATGAAACTTGGAATACTTCAGCATTAGATACATGTAAATTATGTTAATTTATCTGAAGAAAAAACAATAATGTGTGTGTGTGCGCGCGCGCGCACGCACATGCATGCCTGTATGTACATACGTATGTATGTACACACACACACACACACACACACACATATTCATACATTTTCATATGTGTTGTATAATTCATCTTAACAAAATGCAGTGTAAAGGTGTGGAATGCATTTAACCGGCTCAGGATTTTACCAATAAAGAAATAAACCTTTGGATTCTCTATGAACAAGGAATTTCTTGTCTGGCTGAACAGCTATCAATCAAAGCGCACCCTGTACAGTGGAATTAGTTATTTTTAAATGCCTAATTTTCTGGTTCAAATTGCACTAATATGAAATACAAGCTACTTTTTAATTTTGCCAGTGTAGTGCAGTCCCAGTTTTTGTACACACGCACCTGCACTTTTCAATGGGGGCCGCAAGGCGTCGCTTCTTGCTTGGTCTGGAAGTGGAAGGCATATCATCCTCAAGCCAGTTTTCTCCAACATCTTCTTCTGCAAGGAACGCCTGCAGTTCTTTTACTTGAGTACGCAAAACTGGCTCCTATGGGTAAACGAACCAATGACATTAAAAATAGGATAATAATGATTATCAGTTACATTCTTGGTTTATTTAACAATTCTCTGTCAAATGTCAGTTACAAAGCAAGGAATAGGAAAGGTAATGGTGATTCTGAGAGCTGTGGAAGTGGCTGTCACACATTTTAAGATACTATTTCGGCATCCAGTTGGGTAGAGAGACCAAAATCACAATCTGAACAAAATACTCCCAAATACAAGCTACATGTTCTATCACTGGGTTAACCTAATGTGTAGCAGCATACCAAAAACACTGACTGAACAATACAAGTGACCATTTACCTGTGAAACTGCTCATTAACATGCAAGATTCTATGCCATGTATATGTGAGTCAGTTGTACCTTATGGATTGTGAAAAGAAGGCTAATATCAACTCAAACATGTTCTTTGAGATAGGATGCAAATTACACAACTTTAAACCTCAAAAGAATTTAAGAAATGCATATAGAATTGCAACTTTCACCAACAGAAAGTTCATATAGACCATAAAAAAATACTGGAAAGAATGGGGTGTAAGAACAACAGTAGTTATAATATGATCCCACACACAACTATAAACACAAATTCAGGGAAAGAAGCAAGCTTCTGTTTCTTATTATCCATAACAGGCAAACTGTGCCTAAAATTATAAAACATCAAATCAAGGATATAAGATCCTTGGGAAGAACTCACAAATTAAGGGAAGATTCTCTTTCATACTACCAGAATAGACCAACTGAGCATGATAAAGATGGGGGTACCTTATTTGCTTGGTCCTTATTTCGTAGCATTGTCATTACATTGCGATACTCCTCTGCAGCGCTTTGCAATTCCTGCCTGGACCCTATCCACCCATCATCTTTATCAGCGTCTATATCCTGGTGATACACTTGAGGTGGATCAACACTAGAGATCACATCACTCTCAGGACTGGTCTGGCGCCACCCTGATATTATGTCTTCCTCCCCTGAGCTTGCATCATCCAGTATCCTACGCAGAGTCGCAGATTGTCTAAATTTTTTCATTTTATGTGACTGAGAGGTAGAGTTTCCATCTGCGATTGGAGGAGTAACACTCCCTACATGGTGACCAGCTGTAACATTGTACACAGTGTTACACCAGGAATGTCCATGTATCAGGAAAATTTAATAAAGGAACTTACTTTAATATTACATGTCAAACAGAATGATGAATAATGAAAAACTCCTCTATTTTTCCACATACTTGCCACAGCAATTGAAACATTTGCCTCAGAAATATACCATCTGTTCAATTCCTGCAGAAAATAACTAAAGGCTCAGAGTTTGCACCCACAAGCATACCTCAACTTTCACCTTGTCATGGTATCAGAAGCGCATGAAATGCATCTTCAATAGTCCAAAAAAGTGGAAATTGCCTGGTACGAGATAAGACATTCCTGCCACAACTACTCCAAAACTTGTGCTATGGCATAGGTACTAACTATTTCTAACAGGATAAAAATATTATTATCTTCCATTTTCAGCCACTGAAATTATTCACTACCCCTCCACTAAGAGAGAGAGAGAGAGAATTAATAGTTTGCTCATGTTATGTCATTTACTGAAAATGTAACCTGGAAGAAACAAGACATGAAGAAAGGTGGCCACACTTAACACAATTAATTTATAAGCCAAAGACTAACATGAAGATCAATAAATTGCCAGAAAGAAATTTTGGGACTTAGATGCATGCAGTAATGCCCGATTTTAGAATTTACTGGAAGGGATGCAGAATAATGCAAAATATCTCAGTCTGCTGGCTAAGCATAACACAACATGACACTGTCACGTGCAGCTGGAAATTAAATATCAAACAAACCTTTCTCCAGTGCTGTTCTGAGACGCATCTGAATTTCTTCAAATAATGTCTGTTCCACTGGACCAAATCTTTTGTCTGTGCGTTTATACCATTTCAGTAGGCAATCAAGTGGCGTTTCACCCTGAAACAATCAATATGAAACACTAATCAACACCACAGAACCAGGCCAGTGTGTTCAAGTGGTAACACTTTGACCCATATTCAAGAAATGCCCAGTCTGAACTTCAGCCACAACACTGACTAGTTTTCATGATCTTCCTCAGTCCCTCCACATAGATGCCACTAACAGTACCCCACATTAGGCCATGACTGCTTCCTCCCACATAACTTCTAATTCATTATTCACATTAACCATCCTAAAACTCAATGTTCTGTAATAAGAGCTGCTGTCAGCGCCATTAACCCTTTAGCGCGGGAACTAAATGCCCACTGAGATGTGCAGCAGACCAGAATTTAAATAAAAGCAAAAACAATTAGAAGTCCACAGTTTTTTCAAATGCTTGTGAGTTTGGTCTCAACTTTGAAGGGAAAGAATATGAACTACAGGCATTTGTAAACAAAGTGCTGGGGAACATATCCAGACCCAAAGGAGAGGGAGCAAGAGGAGAACAATAAATATTACACAACAAACTTTGTGTGTTATACAGAACTCATAACACTGTTAGAGTGCTCACATTGCTAAGGGCAAACAGACTGTGAAGACTGGAACTGATTCAAGATAATGTGTAATGGAAGGTTTTCATATTAGCAATACTGATCCTTCAAAACCAGGCCTGTATTAGATTCAAAGTTATCTTACAGATCACAGATTATATGAAGTAATACAATGTAAACACTGTAACAATTGACACACAATTAAATTTTGTTCTGAGTCGGACATACTTCATTGGTACGTGAGACAACAGATGCACCACGGTCAAGCAGCAGTTCCATAACATCTAGATGTCCACAGGATGCTGCATCATGAAGAGGGGTCACTCCACCACACTGGGAGCCTCCACGGTCATTAACTGCTCCCCCTTTATCTATCAAGTACTCCACTATATCACGGTGACCATGATTGCAGGCTTCATGCAGTGGTAACCAGCCACAGTGATCACGAATGTTCACAGGATGACCCTGAGTAATGAAACAGTTTCACGAAGACACACATATAAAACCAGGGACGTAACACTAAATTCAAATGCAGATAGTATGCAAACTAAGTCAAGGTCTCATGATGGGGAAGGAACAAATATAAACATGTAATGTCAGTGCTCTGCCTTCCTGTATTCTGTCTCCTTGTCATTTTGTAATGTGCACAAAAATGTCTTTGCAGTTCATTATAAATACCATATTAGTGTAAGTCTAAAATACTAGAACTGTATAGTTCTCTGATAAACAAAAATTCAGGTGGAAATGTGAAGCACCCAAATGACAATGCAATAAAAGGTGCTGCTGCAGTTACCAGGAATCAGCAGCCAAGACACACGAAGCAAAACAGTAAGCAAACGTTAGTGGAATACAAAGTCGCCTTGTAGAAAGTGTAAATCCATTACAGAAGAACCTAACTTGACAATTTCAATTTATATGCAATCATGCAAATAAACATTCATTATAGAATTGGAAAAGTGTTTACTACATTAAATCCTGCATTAGTAGAAGAAGAAACATATTTTCCTGCAGGTAACGAGTTTTTGGAAAGTGTGATACTGAGACTGGTTTCTAATTTAAAAAATGTAAGGAAAGGTTATTATTAACAGAAGAAGTTGATGCTGTGTTGTGGATGCCAACTGTTTTGAAGAACACTTGCTGAAATTGAAAAACCCAGATCTTCAGCCAACAGAAATGTCTTCCTTTTTTGTCTTTAAATTAATTCACCGATAAAAAAACCACCATTCTACTCTGGTTCTCTCTCAATAAACATGTTCTAACAATATGTAAATATCAATGGATATTTTATATTTTGTCCATTTCCACAGATCATTAACATAGATCCCCTCTTCTCCAAGTTCTCAAGCATGACCTGGACAGACAGACAGACAAACAAACGGACCATGTGCCAATAAACCGCTTAGTGCAAAAACAAAACAAACCTAATCCCTGCAACCGTCTTGACAGAAAACTGCTGAATCATGTCATCGTGTGATCCAGATATAAAACTCACCAGCACTAAAGGAGGCTGCACACAAATATCAGTACAGTTATTTAGGTGTCAAACTCTGCATATTTAATTTATTTGGTAAATACCACATTTATCCAAATATGAGGCAACCCTGCAATAAGATAACCCCCATCACAATCATCAATATTCCAGAAAATACCTACACAGAACATATTTAACTTTGTGTGCAATCATAAGGTGACCTCCCTTTCTCAGAAGATGAATTACGAAAAATTTCTCATCTACTGTGCAGGCAAATACAGTCTTCTAGTTTCCAGGACTGGGTTAATGTTTTCTGACTTCTAATTGGACCCACCTGTTCTACCAATCTCTTGACAAACGCCAGGTTGCCACTGATGCATGCCAAATGCAGCTGTGTTTCTCCTTTCTCATTCTTCCGAACTTTGAGACGCACAGGTCGCCTGCGAGGCTGATTTGGGTGATCAAACTCCTCAGTCTCACTGTCGGAATCTTTATCAAATAAGAATTCCATAATGAAACCAAAGCATTACATTCCAGCATTGTATGTCAGTTCAGCGTTTTAAAGTCAGTTCTCCTGCTTTGGTTATTCATAACTACCAACTACCAAACTATATAAATGACTTCACCTTAATATAAACAGGTATTATCATATACTCCAGATGTAATGGTTTATCCACCCAAACTCACCACCTATAAGTTCATATGAAACAAAGGGGTGCACTGCATGAAGATTGGGTTTGCAACAAGGCATAACATGCTTCACATGGTATGTATATCAAAACCCACTGATTTCAGTGGACAACAGAAAACTGAATGAAATCACACAATAGAATTTATGTGTTTTTGAACACTGTTATTCACTCCAAATTTTGCTGAATTTTTAATCTTGGAAACTCAAGTGAGATTTGAAGTTCTCATGGTGGAGAGGCACCAATTTTTTGTACAATGAACTATTCTGGGAAAAATATAATAGTGTGACATTCCTCTAAAGTTCAGGTTATACAAGAACAATATTAATGAAAATTAAATCTTTCTGACAACTTGTATATGCTAAGTAACAAACATAAAGGAAATCTGGTACTAACTCATGTGAGAAATGAAGTAGACAGCCAGATAGGCATGACATCCCCATTTACCCAGTCAGTGCAGTGAATAAAAAAAAAATGAACAGATGTCTGCCAGGTGGCACCGTTCTATGTCAATGCCAACAAACCTGAGTATGTTTCCAGACAGATGTCATGTCCAATGCAAGGTGAAGCATCTTCATCCTCAGAGGTACTTGTCTCATCCTTGACATTTCTCTCTATCAACTGCAACTCCTTCTGTGTCTCAACTGAAATAGACACCTTTAAAGATGTAACTGTGGGATTGGATGAAATAATCCAACACCACATTAAAGTTAAAATATTACAAACTGGAATTTATTTACAAGAGGGATACATTATGTGTGGGCCTGAGAGCATGTCTAGTTCAGGACTGATCAGTTCTTATCCTACTCTTTTGTCTCCCAGTCCAGAGGAATTTAGCTCTTGAGGCAACTCCGGGAACTGGCCGGCTGAACAACATTCCAATCAGGGCTGGTGGCAGATTTCGCTCAAGAGTGGTGTTCGCCACACAACTATACCCCTGATTTCAGGATTCTACCGTGATGTTGATGAGATCTGTGCTCTTCTGGGATATTACGCAGCATTGAGTGGTAACCCTCTACTGACGTTTCGGGACAACCTACAGGTCCAACTTTCAAGGGTCAAGTGTCAAGAAGTCCAAGTCTTTGACCGATAGGTTGTTCCAAAACATTGGTAAAGGATTACCAGTCGAAGCCACGTAATATCCCAGAACAGCACAGATCTCAACTATACCCCAACCTGAGCTGACAGCAAAAGACAGTCATGCAATAAGTGGTTTACTTGGGTAAAGAAAATTGATATTCATGGTGTTTTATGTGACAATTCAAGACATTAAGATAAATTAGCCACGCTGTATGAACATGCAGAGTAAATTTTCCAATATTTATATACAAACGCTGCGACAAAGCATGTTATGCACACATTACAAAGGCCAGAAAAATGATTCCTGTGACAAAATAAAAAAAATTGAAAGAGTCAAGTAAGTTAGAAAAGACACACAAAACAGAATATAAAACATGTCGACACAGATATAATATCAATCCTTGAGAAAGTATGAATAAGTTTTCGAATCTACCTTCTGCACCTAAAGTGCACATTCCTAAATGCTGAGGAACTTGGTAACATCAGATTCAAGGTTCACAAAAAGCAGATGTTACACTACACCAGTAAGATAAAGTTGCAAGATTGGGGGTTGTAACAGCAGTGTTGCTGAAAATTCATGTCTTCAGGGATGTTATGTCATGTTGAGTGGTAAACAGTTGCTGACATTTTGAAGGACTGTAGCACCTTCACCTTCAGGGTGAAACAGTACATAAGGACACTCTTCTTGGACTACTTGACCGTGAGAATGGAGGCACTACAATCCTTCAAAATATTTACAACTATCAACTGACAAGGGGTAACACCCTAAAAAAACCTTAATGTCAAGGTTGAATTTGCCCATTTTTAATTAAGCACCATACCATGAAGACACACAGATAAGTGAAGGTATGGGTCAACACATTCTTAACCATCGCAGTAGATGGAGAGGAGTGGTCAGCTTCATGTCATAGCTACTCTACCCCAGGGAATGAAATCCTTGTATCCAATGAACAGGAGGCTTTGGAAAGGACTGATGTGGAACATAACCACATTCACCCAGCAAATTTTAGTATACACCCCAACAACATTTTCCAGTGGAATTCACTGAGTAGTTCTCAAAATGAAACTGCTGACAGAAAAGACACACAGATAAAAACTATGTGTAACAGATTCTTATAAGGATACAAAGAATGAACAAAAATAATGCACTACTTACACACACTGTATAAATATTATGGTAAACAGAAAAGTATTTAAATAAGTATAAATTGCTTAGTTAATATTACATCTCAGACTTCACAGAACAAACTTACATTCATACAGACACAACAGTACACTTGTTTAGTAGGCTGACTGAAGTGCATATTTGAGAACACTCACGTGCCAATGCATCATAACCCTTCAGCTTCTGAACACCGAGCAGCCCACGCAACACTGTGGCCTCCAGCTTCAAGCTGGAAGCTTGTTGAGCCAGTTGACGAGCTCTGTTGTACGTTTCCTCCAGTTCCTCATAACTTGCACCTTGCAGTTCTAACACTTCGCTAATATTAAGTGTTGTGTTGCAAGCCTGTAGTGAAAGATGGTTATGCTGAAGAGCTGAGTAGTGCAAGTATCTTCCTTCAGACCTACTGTGGTCTAACAATGGTTGTCTTTTGGGTTTTTGCATAGTGTGGTGATTAAGCACAGCAATAACATATCTTGCCTGTAAGATTTCAATATCAGTGGTATTATATTTTAATTTGTCATTTACAAATGGCAGAGAGGTGGCTTTTCTATATCATTTAACAAGCTTGAGGCAGGTGCTTGCTCTTGAGTGATTCTTCATGTTCCTTCTGTCCTTTGACTTCTAAGGAAATGGTGTTTCAAAAAAGCCAAAGTGTGAATTTAAATGGCAACACCATACAGCCACAGGCCATTTGAATCCCCACAAAATAAAAGACATTCATCCTATATCCTTCCCAACCTACAATTCCTAATTATCGTCTTGATCCTACATAACTTACACAGTTGTCACAGCAGTATGAAACTCATGTAACTATAACATAGTGGAATGTGTAAAATTAAATACCCCTTGCCACAATGAATGTAATAAAACACAATCCATCAGGTCCTATAAATTACCTAGTATTATAGTAACAGGATATGGCCAACTTAAATGGCAAAAGCCCCCTTAAGGTATCTCTACTTTGTCACAACGGTGGGGCTTGCATGGTCAAATGATCCTGAGAGCTATGCCAACAGTATGGTTGCTATTGGTAGGGCCTCCCATGCCAGATAGGTCAAAGGTGATAACCCACACAAAAAGGGATACCCTAGTCCTCCAGGTTCGGATTGGGGCATGAAGCTAACAACCTCACCCCCATAAAAAAACTTCATTGTTGAGAAGCCAGATAATGGACACCAGATGGATAACATTGGTAAAAGACCAGGGAAAGTTATAAGGACTATGACTTCTACACTGATACTTGAAACGTACTCAGTCTATTTAGAGCAGGAATGTTAAAGCAGGTTAAAAGAGAACTGGAAAAATACAGAATTTATATTGCAGCAATGCAAGGAGGGAAGAGGAGTGTTGGACACAAGGAAGTTTACATTGGTGTACAGCGGTAGTGACAGTAACACTTTTGGAACCAGTTTCCTAATTAATAGAAAGTATAAATAAGAAATTGCGAATTTTGTGGCAGTGGATGGATGAGAGATTATGCTGCCTGAAGATGGGAGGAAAACGTAACAATTTTACAATAATTTTAGCACATGCACCTATGGAAGAAAAAGACAAGCTAATTAAGGACTCCTTTTATGATAAACTTAATCAGATATATCAAAGAATTCCAGCACACGATACAAAAACTATGGTGGGTGATTTCAATGCCAAAATAGGAAAAGAAGAAGTCTTCAGACCAATTACAGGGAAATAGAGTCTGCATGAGATATCAAATAAAAATGGGCTTAGAGCAATTGATTTTGCAACTCATAATAAAAGTATGATAATCAAAAGTACATGCTTCCCACACAAGAATATACATAAGGTGACTCGACAATCCCCTAATGGACAAGCTAGTAATCAGAGTGATCATGTATTGGTGGATAGAAGGCATGCCTGAAGTAAGATGTAAGAAGTTGTAGAGGCGCAGACCATTATTCTGATCACCACTTAATTTGGATTAAATATAAACAGAAAATCAAGGTACAAAAACATACATGGCGCAAGAAAAAGGAAGTATGACGTTAGAAAATCAAAAGATACGGAAATGAGGAACAAATACAAACAAGAGATAAGCAAGGGAATTACTGGAAGTAATGAACAAGATAATCAGAATGAAGAAACAAGTGAAAGTAAATGGGAGAATATTAATCAAGTGGTGACAGTGGTGGCTAGTGAGGTGGTTGGGTATGAGGAAATGAAGAAGAGGAATGATTGGTATGATGAAGAGTATAAAATAAAGATGGAAGAAAGAAATAAAGCCTCAGTTAAAATTCAGAACAAGAAGACAAGACTGAATCCTGAGAATTACAAATATAAGCAAAGGGAAGCCAAGAAAATCTGTAGAGGTAAGAAAAGGGCTCATGCACTTAAAATGCTGGAAGGTATGCAGCAAGCAAATAAAACAAAATAAGGCAAGAAAGTTCTATATAATAACTTGAGGAAGGAAGACCAGTTTCCAGCCAAGAATGTCCATTTGTAAAGACACAGATAATAATTTAATTGGAAATGAGCGATTGATAACGGGAAGATGGAAGCAGCATTTCTGTGAAACTCTTAATAGTAAGGATGATATGGAGATAAGGGAAGAAGTGATATATCAAGGACCTGAAGTGCAAATTTAAACCCCAACAAACGATACAGTATGGGAAATAATAAGGACATTAAAGAATATTAAGTCACCAGCAGAAGGCAATATTTGTGCACAACTCCGTAAGTATGGAGATAAAAAATTATGGGAAGAAATTCAACCACTAACAGAAATAATACGGACATCAGAAAGAATGCCAGAGAAATGGTGTACTGCAATAGCATGCCCCATACATAAGGAAGACAAACTGCAATGTAACAGTTATAGAGGGATCGCACTATGAAATATATGTTATAAAGTTTTGACTAATATTCTGCATAGATGGCTGGTCACTTATACAGAGGAAATTTTAGGAGATTATCAGTGTCATTTTAGGGAAGGGCGATCCACTATTGATAATCAAATTGGTTAAGATGCATTCTTGAAAAAGTGTATGAATTTAACCTTGATTCACATGTATTGTTTACTCATTTTGTGCAAGCATATGACTTAGTAAATGGAATATATTTATACGAAAGTTTAAACGAATTTGGGATCTCAAAGAAACTAGTGAATTTAATTAAAATCACATTGCAGGATTCAAATGGCAAAATGAAAACTGAAGAACAACTGACTGAAGCACTGACACAGAAAGAAGCTTGAGACAAGGCAATGTACTGTTTAATATGATATTACAGGGCCGATCCTAGTGGCTGTGTGGTCTAATGTGTGGGTCTGAGGTGGCTTACTTGCCAGGACTGCAGGTTTGAATCCTGCCAGGGGCATGAAGGTCTGTCCCTTGTGAGTGTTGTGTATTGTCAGATAGAGATCTCTGCCTTGGGCTGATCACTTGTCCAGAGGAGTCCTACCAAGTGTTGCGAGTCTAACTAAGTGTCATTGCGAAGCCTCAGTAATGACGTGGCCTTGGCCCACTAGAGGCTGTTGTGCCATGGAAAAAAAAGTACTGGAGAAAATACTAATATTGAGAGTAATCCTCATGGAACAATTTTTAACAGAGGGAGACAGTATATAACATATGCAGATGATGTGTTAATACTTAGACGATCGGTGAGAGTGATTGAATAAGTTGAAATATAACTTCAGAAGCAGTACTAAGCAGTGGATTAGTGATAAACAAAACAAAACACATGAAAATAAACAGCCATATAACAAATTTAGAGCAATATCTAATGACAGATGGACAGGTATTTGCAAGGGTTCAGAGTTGCAGATATTTAGGAACCTTGATAAATTCAAAAAATGTAATAAGTGAAGAAATAAAACCAAGGATTGCTGCAGGTAATAGATGTTTCTATAGTCTATGATAAATATTTAGGTCTAGAGCAATGAGTTAAGCAGTTAAAATCAAAATATATAAAATGGCGATGGAACCAGTTTTAGTGTATGGAAATGAAACATGGCCTATGACAGAGACAGATATGAAAAGACTGAATACATGGGAGAGGAAAATATTAAGGATGATATCTGGACCAGTGGTAGAAAAGGAATATCGAGAACAAGAACTAGTCAGGAATTGCAGGAGCTATATAACGATTTAGACATAGTAGCACATATTAGAAAGAAAAGATTTGAATGGATACAACATCTAGTAAGAAGGGATCATGGAAAGGTAGTAAAGAAAACATTCGACAGTAAACCAAAGGGAAGAAGAAGAATGGCAAGATCTAGATTGAGACGGTTGGAAGATGTTGAAAACGGTCTATGGGAGATAATGGTTAAAAGATGGTGACAGATGGCAGTGGACAGAGAAGAATGGGCACCTGTAATTAAGGGGACCAAGGATCCCAGAGGGCCACAGAGACAAGGCGTGAGTGAGTTAAAAAAAAACTTTTCATGGCATAAAATTACCTAACCTCATAGCATCAGGATATGAAAAATTTACATACAGAACTCATTCAAACAAGAGGAATGCTTTAAAAGGTAAGTTTATAAGCTGACCTCCACAGGGTTATTCTCCCATAGTTCCAGTTCCTTACGAAAGAATTCCAATGCAAGGTCATACTGCTCAGTGTCCTTATATGTCTGTGAGAGTGAAACATACACTGCTGTCAGCTGTTGTCCACTTTCCCCAATAGCCTCAGCACACTGAAAACAAATTCACGAGAAAAGTAAAAAAAGTGGTGAACTTTACTCATTAAAATACATGGGATTCAACATTGTATGTGATCATGAAACAAAGCGTAGCAGAGCCTAAATGTTTCTGAACATCAACAAATCTGGATTTTGACCTTTTGTGATCACTCATTCTAATTCCACTATTTCAGCCTTTGGTGACTGGTTCCAAGCATCAGGGCCATACAACATGGTTTGTGAGTCAGCTTCCCCCACTCTCCTGGTCTTTCACAGATTACTCTCAGCAGAATCAAAGTCTTTTTTTCATTAAGTGATGCTGTAAGTTCTGGGCTTTATGGAATGAGACCTTATTTCAAGATTTAATGTATTTTATGCTTCCAAAAGCATTTGTATTTTATTTAAACAACTTCCATGCTTTTTAAGCTTTCTTAGGTTATTTCATATTTTATCACTGGTTCTTCGTAAGTTCTTGGAAGCAAATTGGTATTTTCCATTAAAAATGGATTCTAATGTTCATGATAATTGTATTGGTTACAATTAGTCATCATCAAGACTCTACTGTAGATCCAAACAAGCTACCAAAGCATCAAGAATATCATGAGTGTTACAGAATACATGCACTGTACAATTAAAACTTGCAGGACACACCTCCAGCATCTTCCGATAATATTCTAGAGCTTTTTTATAGTTCTTCACGGCAACACACCCATCTCCCATGATTTCATATAGTTTCTTCTTGACGACGGGATCACTGTCCTGTACATTAAGCAGCTGTTCTTCAGCATTACACATTGCAATAGCTGCAACATAACAGACATCAACACTTGACTCTCTCCTGTCAAAAATGAGAACTGCTGTGCTTCTTGGGAATGAAACTTCTGCAATCTAGCCCACAGACAGTTACTTTACTGACTTATCCCAATGAATTAATTCTGTAACTAGAAAAATTAATTTTCTTGGCTCCCAATGAATTAATTCTGTAACTAGAACAATTATTTTTCTTCGCTTCTCTCAGTGTAATCAGTATACATCTCTTCTTACCAAGTTTCAAGTTCTTCTCTATTGTCTTCCAGTCAGATTCTATGGGAGTGTTGAGCTTGTATGCACGGTGCAGTGCTTTCTTTGCTCCGTGGAAGTCTGGCAAGCTGAACAGAACCTGTGTACCATATTCAATACATGTAAGTTGTCAGGCATGATACATTCTGTTGAAATGGTAATCACCACACCTGTAAACAGTTAAATGATGATGATGGCTGACAAGAGACTAAAGTCATATGTGTTCCATCCTGCACTGAGTGTATTTATTACCTTCAAACTGTTCTAACTCTTTTGCAAGTAAGGGATGGGAAAGGCATGCAAGAAAAGCTGCAATGAATCCTCATGACGTCAAACTGCATAACTTTATGTATAGATATACAGTGCCTGACCTCTGTACCATCATATCCCCGTCTATATACAGAAGAGTTATCAAACAGATGCAATGTGAACAGGACAGAAAAGATGAACCTGAGACCTTTGAATATGATATGACTAGGCAAGGTACAAAACATGAAAATATACAACTTCTGAAGGTCTATTAGGTCTTCAAGCTAGTGAAAATTAGGATTATGACATTCTATATGCAGGAGGTTACCACTGTTCCAGCGAAACATGCTATCTCAGTCTTCATGCTAAGTTCGTTAAGGTCATACAGGACAAAACTGACATCCATTCTTCCATCTTATGGCAAGAGTACAAACCACTGCAGGTAGGAAGGCAAAATTTGTTCCAAAAATTTATCAATTCTTTTGATTATCCATTATTTTTAATTACCTATGCTTCCTCTATTGTCCAGTGCCCGAGGCTGCATTGGAACAGAACAATGTTTGTTTGCTCACAGCCTTCTTTAGACGTACAATTTGGCTAAACAGATCATGATAACAGATATAACGTAGCACAGTTTCTCAGTTTTTGTAAGTGTTACCGTAAAACATTTTAAAGACCACACAGAATTAAGCAATTATGAAGCAATAAGTATTAAATATTAAAAGTGTGTGACTGTATTCTTGTGTTAGTTATCCAGCATGCAAACCGCATCTTTTCTGTGCCACATCATGTTGTCACCTGGGGCCTGTCTGGCTCTACCATATTTTTCCACATTATCTCATATATGGCACAATTTTTGGAAAAGATTTACTAAACATAAAATGTCTGTTCTAAAATCAGAACTTTTGTCTACAATTTTTGCCTGAAACATTTCTCATTCTCAGAAGAATTCAGTAACATATTACCATAAATCTACATAGGTCTTCATGTAAAGTACCCGCTGTTCTTGTCAGATTTTCATCAAACTTGAATTTTCTGAATAAATTTTTGAAACATTTTTAAATATCAGATTTCAAGAAAATTCATCAAGTAGGAACTGAGTTGTTCCATGTGGACAGACAGCTGAATGGACAGACAGACATGACAAATGTACTATTGCTTTTCACAATTTTGTGAATGCAACTAAAAATGGCACGAAGCAGTTTTGAAGTCATGTGTCTGAAAAGTTTCACTCAAAAAACATCTAAATTAGTCGATGATATGCACAGACACAGATCACGAAATGACATAATTACCAATTTATAATTCCTTTTATTATCTTTCTGCACAGACAAGCATTCAAAGGAACACAGACACAAGAGTTTCTTGCTAGGCTCTTTCCCTCTTCTACTCACAATCTTATAGCATGACTTACCTCTGCCTTATTAATTAAGATCTCACAAGACAGCTGTATTTTCTCCTCAAGTCTGCTGGCTATGTCCAGCGCCAGTCCAAGCATGTGAAGTGCCTTACTGCTGTCATGCTGACGATGGTGTAACATGCCAAGAGAGGCGTAACAGCGGAACATATCTTCGAACAAATCATGTTCTTTACAGATTTGTACAGCCTGCACACATTGAATTCACATTAACTAAGTGTAAAACCATTTTCTGGCCAGCATGTAAAAACATCCTGCATCATGGTGTTAATTCCTCACAGCTTGTGCATGCATGTGCACATGAACATGTGCATATATACACGGATGCACATGCATGTGCACACACACATTATACCAGTGCATACAAATAATTTAGTATTTCTTGATATGTTCCCCCTTAGTATCAAAGAAGTTAATTAGTTTAAGTTCATGTACTTCTGCATGTTTTATTATTAGAACTGCTAACCTTTCACATTCTCTTAAATTACATATTCTACGTACATTTTGGATGTTCTCAATGGCTTTCTGTACTTCATGTTGACATTCAAGCACCAAGCCAATATTCAACAGGAGGCGTGCCCTCATTTCCATGTGCTCCCACTTACTAATCCCTCTCAACCTGCAAAAGACATCAAAACCTGCTGTTTGTTGGATTATTTAAAACTGCTGTCACAGTTGTTTTAATTTCACTATGTCATATGGAAAATCACGTAAGTGATAAACTTGGAAGAATATGAAAAGAAACAGCAATAGCCCCATTTAAGGCACTATGCCCCAACTCGTATGGAAGGCACAATATAAACAATAAAAAACATCAATATACTGAAGTCACATTGAGGCCCATGTTGATTCAGCTACGTTCTCAACACTAGTCAACATAGTCATGTGGTTATCACTACCAACATTCCTGTGAAAACCATGGCTCGATAGTGTAATGCTACGAATGGCTGGTGGTGTGAAAATAAATCCAAGGCATTCAGTCCATAAGATGATAATACACTCATTGATAGAAGACATGGCTGTAATTTCTATTGTGCACTTGGTTCTGTTTTTGACTCTCTTCACAGCAATGGTACCTTGCAAGAACAAGGGTTGTTGATGATCTTATAACCAGAAACTAACATCACACATAATTGTTACAGGCCCCCAACTACTGTTAGAGTTATATAAATATAAATTCATTGAGAAAGGTTACAATGGTGCTTAGTTTACAAAGACAATTATTTCTCAACCAACCAACCAACCAACCACAAAACGGACAAGAAGATCTACCCATGGGTACAGTACCATCATAACTTGCACTCCTTTCAAATTAGCCTTGCAATGTACAATCCACTGAACATTTTCATCAAGTTGCTAGGATCCCGCTCAAATCTCAGCCCAGATGCAGGCTATTCTGACATGTTTTTTAGGTTTAATTCAGCCTCTCCAGGAAGATGTAAGATATATCTCAAATTAGGCCACGACCACTCCCTCCCACAGCCTTCTTATAAAATCTGAACTACTGGATGTATCATTAAATAAACCATGAAGAAATTGTACCTTCTATTTTCAATGCTCCCCACAGCAGTTTCCCATCTTCTCTACTGTCCTTATCTAGATTTTCCAGTTTTCATCAGTTCCTCAAAGCAGATGTTAGCTGTAACTGCTTGCTTCTAAATTTATTCAAAGTCATCCTGCATTTCAAGCTGCATAACTTAAGCTACTCGACAGAGCACTGTTAAATAAATATCACAACCCTCCCAATTTACCTCTCACACAGATCTAAACTTTTCTTGTATGCATTCTTGGCATTCAGCAGTGAAGACTGGTATGACTCATCATCATTGACAATGCTCTCTGCCTGACAGAAGTATGTGCGGCCAATTGTTGCAAGAGCTCTCTGCTCTTCTATCTGATTGGCCTCTGCTCTTGCCAATTCTGCAATACAAAACTGTGTTTCAGTATTTCTCTACAATGCATAATAACAACTTTACAATAAAAGACCACATACTGTAGCATTTTAAGTATGCACCAACACACACACATTTCTCAAACTTCTTATGGAACACAGTCCAAACACAATGCATGGTATCTGTACTGGTATCAAATGTACTGTCTTTGTGTGCTACATGGTCAGAACACAAGAAATATCATACCCAAGTGCTTCATCTGGTGTTTCAAAGCCTTGCCATACTGCCCCATGCTGCTGTACACTTCTCCAACCATTCGATGTGCTACTGCAAGCTTGATGACATTACCCATGGCTTCATACACAGTAGCCTCTTCCTGTAAAAAGACATTATAATCAAACAAAGCCTCTAAGACATCTACCATACCAGACGTGATTGTCTGCAAATCATGTTGTCATACAAGGTAGTTTGTTATCTCCTATAACTCTATTAGCAACCTAATCCATCACAGAATCAAACAAGATCTGCCACAGGACACTCCCTTGTCTCACTTCACTTGTTCTGAACTCTCCTGTCTTTCCAACTTTTGTTTTAATGCAATCTGTACAACTACTATATGTTAACATCACTCTCCCTGTATGATGTTCTGGTACTTGTAATCTTCTTAAGTTTGACTAAATACTTGTTCTCCACAGTGCTGTAAAATTAAGCAAAGCTTAGGAGGAAGGAAAGACAAGTTTATTCTCCATAAAGCTAAAACGTTATTCAGAGAATTGGAAAAAATCATAAATATTAAACTCAGAATGTACACAGGAGAAGTTGTAGCCCTTCAAGCAGTAAGCACAGACACAATGAAATCTGGGAAGGAACATTTCAAGAAACAGAATGTTTCAGCAGAATAAATAAAAATTATGTAAAATGATCTGAGTTTGAAACTACTGCAGAACTGGTGAATAATGAAAAGGGAGTTTCAAATTGATACTGATCAGTTACTTGAAGAGGTACCCTGTGAAATTACATTCACTACCATATGAAGCAGTGACTGGGGGACAGAAACTGTTAGCTGTGAGAAGTGGGTCACAATATTTACAAATTTCAACAAACAAAATATTTGTGTTCCTAATGTGGTGAAACTTCGTGAGTTTCTCTTTTCCTTGCCTGGTACATCAGCACCTGTAGAATGTATGTCCTTGGCCACTTGAGAGAAACTGGGGGGAATGAGCCTCAGATTCAACAATAATCTTTCTATTATCTATTCATTTATAATACACTGATCTTGCAGAATTTCTCCTTCAAAATTTTTTCTGTGTTCAGCATAAGTTTTCATCACATTTTCGTACCCCTGTTTATCATTGACCACTTGGGCATCATGCTTTCAGGAGGGAAAATGTATGACAAGATCAGTAGGAAGACACAAAACAGTTATAAATTTTATCATACAGTAAAGAAATATTCTGGCACAGAGACAGCCCAAAAGAATGCAAAGCAACAATTTGTATGGCACACTTTAAACCGATACAAATATACCATGCTGAAACATGAAACATTACAAAGTGAACAAATACAAAATTCAGACAAGTAACATGAAATTTCTAAGCAGTACGCAACAAATAGAAATAGAAAATAAATTTTTGGAAAAATATCAATTGAAAATTTTTAAAGAATTATGACAGAAATATTGAAATGGTTTGGTCATGTAAAAAGGCTGGGTAGGACAAGGATATCAAGAACATTGTCCAAATAATGGATGGATTACAAGTGGTATAAAAAAGTCTGGTCAGAGAATGAGATTACTAAATGACCTCAAATATAAAGTAGAGCTTTCCAAAAATGCATTATATTACATCAAAAGATATCAAAAAACTTACAAACAAGTAATTTCTCTTGCAAAAAAACGGTATAATGATACCTTTATATTACATGCAAAATATCCAACAAAGGCTATGTGGAAATTAATTAATAAGAAATTAGGTGAGGTGAGAAATCACCAGGAGATATACCACCTGAAAACGAACTCTGGAAAAATAACACATCCTCAAATGGTTGCTGAGGCATTAAATTCTTATTTTATTGATAATATAGAAGACATCACAGAGCAGAATGAAAATAATAAAGTAGAATGTAGTAATTTAAGGTTAATGAATTTAAACCAGCATTCTGTGTTCTTACTTCCTGTGACAGAAAATGAAGTTGAAAGGGTAGTTATTAAACTGAAAAGAAAAGCAGCGACAGGAGTTGATGAGATCCCAGACTTCATAGTAAAAGATTGTATTCACCTGTTAAAGAAACCGCTATGTTTTATCTTTAATTTGTCTATAACATTGGGTTCTTTCCCAGGCAGGATGAAACTGGCAAAAGTCAAGCCTATATATAAGAAAGGGAAAAAAGAAGATATGGGCAATTATAGACCAATTTCGATTTTACCAGCTTTTTCAAAAATTCTTGAAAAAATTGTTTATAAGAGATTAATTTGCTTTGTCAATAAACACAATATCTTATCCGAAGATCAACATGGCTTTTGGGAAAATAGATCAATGGAGACTGCATGCCAGAATTTTATTGAATTAATACAAAAAAGACTCAATGACGGAGAGCATGTACTTGGAATTTTTATAGATCTCTCAAAGGCGTATGATGTTATAAATCATGAGGCCTTGCTTGGAAAGCCGGATTACTATGGAATTAGAGGGACAACTAAAACATGGCTAGAGTCTTACCTGTCATCCCGCTCACAGTATGTAGAAATAACGGCAAAGGCAGAAGATATTTACAATCACAAGTACACATCCCCATGTAGGATAATAAAACATGGTGTCCCTCAGGGATCCATTTTGGGACCCCTTTTGCTCTTATTATATATAAACGACTTACCGCGGTATGTTCAGAATGCAAAGGTGGTTCTTTATGCTGATGATATAAATATTGTATTAACTGATAAAGATTTAACTAGACTCCAGGACAGAGTAAATAATACTATGAAACAACTAGAATTATGATTCTCGAATAACAGTATGATTATAAATGTCAACAAAACTAAAGCAATGTTATTTCACTTAAAAAATAGTCATTGATGCTCCTCACATACTCTATAAGAATGAGAAAATTAGCTACATATCTCAACTAAAATTTTTAGGGATCCATATTTCTTGTGCCTTTACATGGAGCACCCAAATAAAAGTGTTGTGTGCGAATCTTAGTAAGGTTTGTTATATGATAAAGATGCTGAAAGATGAATTGAACCTTTACATGTTCAGAAATATTTATTTTGCTAAGTTTCAGTCTGTAATGAGACATGGAATAATTTTGTGGGGTGGGGTAAGTAAGATTACAAAGGTCCTAAAGGTGCAGAAAAGGGCTCTTCGCTTGATGACAAACAAGAGTAAAAATGAATCATGTAGGCCTATATTTAAGGAACTAAAGATTTTTACAGTGATTTGCTTGTTCATATTCGAGACCTTGTGTTTCTTTCGTAAATACAATATTTATCAGGTCAGAAATTCTAATTCCCATGGATACGATACCAGAAGTAGAGATGATTTCTATATATTTCAGTGCAATACATCTCTGTATAAGAAAAGTGTTGTTAATATGAGTATCAGGCTGCATAATAGTTTACAATCAGAACTAAAAGAATTGGGTGATTTTAAAAAAATTTAAAAGAGCCCTAAAGTCATTTTTATTAAATAATCCCTTTCATTCTTTATCAGAGTTTTTACATATGGTCATAGATAAGGGTTCACGTGATAATAGGTAAAACCTTGCCACCAGACAGTTGTAAACACCCGTGTTATTGGGACTAAAAATTGCTTGGGTGCTTGCCATTCTGTATGTGGTTAATACAGGTTCTTTGAATGCCTCAGTATTTTATAGGGATTATGTTGTAGCTTGGTCTATGGATGTTTTTCAACTTGAGCTTTGGAATAAGTACAATTTTCTTGTATAATGATTACTATTCTCAAATGTAAGTATATATGTTTTTTACCTGTAGCTGTGATGAGTGACTTCTTTCATTGACATATAGATTTTAAACTTGGTTTTAAATAGATTTGTGTTTAGTTCAACTATGGATGATTTCTATTGAAAAATTGTTATTCTGGTTTTAAATTGATCTGTATTTAGTTTTACATGATTGTGTATTTGGTTTTAGACAGGTATTGTTAATTTAATTATGTCTTGTCATTTATATTTGTAAGGGTTATTACTTATGTGGCAGGTACGGATCCTATTGGATCGAAATTGTAATACTTATATAAACGGACTTGTCCTATTGCTGATTATGTAGCAGACATGGATGCTAAATAAATTGAAACAAAATTGAAACAAATTGAAACAAATTAAAACTTAAAGGAAAGAGAATCATCAGGACAACCAACAGGATAGCCATGTACTGGAAGAAATCAAGATGATAGCAAACAGATGGCAAGGACTGGAAAAGGAGACTGAAAGAAGAAACAAGATAACAGACACATTTTGTCCATGAACCCCTATAAAACAGAAATGATAACAGAAGAAAGATTACAAGGAAAAGGAGGAAGGTGAAAAGTAAACTTCACAGGGCAGAAGTCCCATAATATATGGCATAAACACTCTATCCTACACAGCTAACTCTCTACAGTAAACCACTTTTCTCTTTGTACCTAAAGTGGTCAGAATAATTTAGAGCCATAAAGTAATGTCTTTTAAGTGCATGCCCTCTTGCCTACCTTATACTCTTTCAAAGCATCTTCATAGCAACTGTGTTTGAAATGCAGCTCTCCCAGCTTATTACATGCAAGTGACAGCTGGTCAAGGTTTCCTTCAGTCTTTGCCTTTGCCTTCCTTCGAATCCATTCTGCAAGTATGTGTACAGAACTACATTATGCATGCCATGTTCCTAACATATGTAACACATCTTTTACTATCCAAATGGTAAAGCAACAATAACTCCATGAACAGAGTCCTGCTTGAGAACCTAACAGTTATCTAATTACTCAATAAATTCCTTGCCCATTATAAAACTTAAACATACATCACCCTTTTCACAACAGCCCACCACTACGTACTCATCCTGAGCAAAATGCATCCACTTCACTGCCTAATATCCAGCCTCCTTAAGATTAGTTTTAATATTTTCCTCTCCTTTACATACACTTATTCCGAATGAGCTCTTCCCTCCAGGTTTCCTGACTAAAATTCTGTGTGTTCTCAACTCTGACATGCCCCACTTACTTCATCCTCCTTAATAAGATGAACCTAAAAAATTTGATAAAATATAAATTACGAAGCCCATCATTTTACAATCTTCACCACCCTCCTATTACCCTTCGCTTGCATCCAGATATTTTCCTCAGCATGCAGGTTTTAAGCACTCCAATCTACATTCTTTGTTTAACGTGGGAGGCCACATTTTACAATCGTACTTTAATCCGCTCCTAATTTCTTCGTAAATAAAATTTCAATTTTTTTTGTTCCCGAATGAATTAACTATACGACATTTACGGATTTATTTGCCATTTTTCATTCATTCCACTTTATAAATTGGCTCTACCATGAAAGTGTTAGGACGAGTAATGAAGGCTTGTTAAACCCACCCCCTCGCGAATGTACAATGGCAAGTAAAGCAAATACGCTGCATAAAGATCACACACCCCAAATCTAATCAACAACAAATATGCTAGTAAACAACTTACGCAACTGACAGAAACCAAATGAAACAGGACATTAATTGGTACGTGAATACGAACCTCCTAATATAATCTTTCACCAAAAGTATAAAGATATGCCGAGAATGCAGTGACACTTACTTTGCTCTTCCATTTTACGTGTTTCAAAAATCATACATGCCTAAGCAAGAAAGCACAGAAATTTAGCACCGCATTATACAGACAACGAAACATTCTATTTCAGGCAACTGAAATATGACGAATCACGGACGTACTTAGCATCATAACCTCACACTACAATTTCCCACCGGCCATAAATCGACAAGGGGCCTAACAGAATAATCACGATCTGCCCCACCGTGGGTCTGAGAAGAGTAACTGCGGTAGAGTAACATGTTTGTATCCTCGCAAGTACTAGTGGACGAGAAGACTCACTAACGTTGTCACGGAGGGTAGTGGTTGCGTTGTTTCGTAGCTCGTTGGAGGCTGATGTTTTCTTCAAATAATTTAGATCTTCATACTAAATAAAATGATTGTCACTAGCCCAGAGAATTCTTTATTGTTTTGTACTATTGTGAACCTTCTTCTAGGCGAGTATTCGGGCTATGGTTGAGATCCGTGACAAATACAGCGAATAGACAGGGCCAGAGTAACTGGGAAACACTTGCAGAAGTTTGATCGTTGTGAGAGACATACTTGGTGCAATGCTGCATACTTGCAGGGTTTCGTGTGATTTAACCGACGAACGTTCATTAAAAAATCTGAGTGTTTTGTCTTCTTAGTATCGTGCGATCTTACTTTTGTGCACTAGTGACCACCTACACCCTCCAGCCCTGTGACCAAAAAGACCTTACTCTTTAGAACTTCATTCATTTTGATCCATTAAGCTACATAAGTAACATAGGATAAGTCCTGAATTACAATCTACTAAGACATACGTAAAAATAAGAATGCTAAAAGTATGAAAGATATTTACCTTTTAAGACATACACAAATAAGAATGCTAACAATATGAAAGATATTACATTGCGATATTACTACCCATTTACTCCATACAAACGCTAAGATGTAAGTACTCATTACTACTGTTAAAAGCATTGTGCTCAAACAGTGATTTTACTTCCCTTTTAAACTGCTTAAAGGTCTTCAGATTCTTTATCCGTTCCGGTAATCGGTTAAAAAGTTTTATACCTAAATTTATGAGACTTTTCCGACACCAGGCTGTGTTACAGGCTGCGACGTGAAAATCATTTTTACCTCTTGTATTGTAATTATGTAACTGAGAGTTATATATTATAAATTCGCTGCTCTTTTTTATGTAACACAATACCTCTAAGATGTATAATGAAGTCATCGTTAAAATCTTATGGATCTCAAAAACGCCCCCACATGACTCACGTCTTTTAATACCATACATTAGTCGAATGACCGCGTTTTGGAGAGGAAAATCTTTTTGCTGTAACTGTCTGTCACCCAAAACATTATACCATACTTCGTTCTGGACTGAAAATACGCAAAGTAGATGGTTTTAATCACGTCAACACTTATCACATCATTTAAGCATTTCATTAGAAAATACGCTTTATTCAGACTGTTACATAAATTGTTCATGTGTTCAAGCCACCTAATATTGTCAGTAATAATTATAATACATTAATATTAATAATAGTAATTTTAACATTAATATTCGCTCTCCAGCTCTCAAATCAGCTCTTCTTAAATCCAGTAAAAACTAATGTTGTACAATTTACACCAATAAAGGTACCTACTGTCTTAAATATGCTGGTCATACATTTCCTCAGGTTTAGGTTGTAAGGTTTTTAGGTCTACAATTGGATAAACAAATGACCTGGAGGAATCTTTTGCATTTCTTGTTAAATAAATTGAGTAAAGCTTGCTTTGTAATGAGACGATTACGTAATGTGCTGGATATTGATGCCTTGAAGCTTGTGTATTTTGCTTATTTTCAGTCCGTGGTAAAGTATGGTATTGTGTTTTGGGCCAACACATATAATTTAAACAAAGTCTTTTTACTGCAAAAAAGGATAATTATATTAATGTTGGGATTGAGCTATAGAAGTTCTTGTAAATTTTGGTTTAAGAAACTTGATATATTGACTGTTCCATGCCTTTACATTTATTCATTAGCCATGTTTGTAATTAATAATCATTCTTATTTCCAAAACAACGCTTCTCTTCGTGGTATAGATACCAGGCAAAAAAAAGTTACATAAACCTTTATACAAACTCTCGTCTATTCAAAAAGGTATTATTTATGCAGCTAAAAATGTATAGAATAAGCTCCCATTTTGTATTACCCAGTTCCAACATAATGAGGTGCAGTTCAGAAATGCACTAAAGAAATATCTTCTTATGCATACATTTTATACTGTTGAAGAACTTTTATCTCAATAGTTATCTCAATGGCTATAAGGTAGTCTATTCTGGGACAAATGTTATTCCATTACATATATTGTGTTAACGCTATAATTATTTTTTAAGTAATAAGACATATGTTCGACTAACAGAATTGTATTCTTGCTTGTGTTGTATTGTGTTATTGTCCTGGATTGTGATGTGTTGTGATATTGTTTTGAATTTCTATGTTATTGTATTGTATGTATTGTTGGTGGTAGTGAGAAGTTTCATATCCAGCGGTCTATGACTGATATTGGATCGATGGAATGTGTTTATATAAATGTAAATGTAAAGGTGTACGGACGTGTATGTTCTGCGCTCCCGCAACTACTGTGTGTGTCAGTGTGTTGCGTAATTTTCCAACGCTTGAAGCCGTGCTCACGTGGCCACTATCGCCGCGTCCAAAGACGTCTGCAGTATATGCGACAGGGCATTACATAGCAAGCAGAAGTTTATAAAGTGTTGCGTTGTGTCACCCACTTTCATTTCTCCTGTCTGCAGATCAGCTACGCCGATTATGCGTATTATATGGATTATGGGCTTCCGAACTACAAGTGCGCTGAGTGTGTGAAGTTGTTTACGTGTGCAGCGAAATGATGATACCCCAGGAAAGACTCGTTCAGCGTCTGCATCTGACATCCCCCAAAAGGCCATTTCAGCGGAGGGGTCCTTACTGCTTCCTTCAATTTTTGAGTCTGATAAATCTGAGGCACTCACCGTACAGGTGGACACTGTACGTCTGAATGGGGTCGGCACCACGGACCTCATCAAGTCACTGGTCGATATGGTTAGCAAATTCTGTGGAGAGGTGGATCATTTAAAGAATGAGAACGCCTGTCTTAAGAATCAGTTAAAAGATATGCAGGATGCCATTCGGGCTGATAAGGTGGGTTGTCAGTCACAGTCCAGTCAAGTCTTCGCTTATAGCGACATTGCTGAGAGGTCAGTGCCAACCCAGTTTGTGTCGTCATACAGAGACATAGTCTTGAGAAATCAAAATACACTGCAGGCATGTGCCATCAGCAATGCCAGGAATGTACATGTATTCAACTCCGCTGCGCAAGTTGCTGTCGTCAGCAACGATGATGCCGCGAGTGAAGTTCACGAAAGTAGGTCATCAGAGGCTGCCGTTGGTGATTACGTCCTTGTCGCACGAAAGGTGATGTCAGGAAGGCAACCCTGCCAGTCAACCCCAAGCACGATGAAAAGCAGAGGATTTTAGCACTTAATCACAGTGCTAAACCTACTGTGAGTAAAAAGCATAAGACCCCTGTGATAGGGGTAAGAAACTCGTCTTCGCTATCTATTGTGGCAAGACGGGTGAAAACCAAGGCTCTCTTCATATCGCGTTTTTCACCGGATGTTACCTCTGTTGAAATAGAAAATTTCCTGAAAGAGCAGCTCCTGCTTAAATCCTTGGTTTGTACAAGGCTGAAGAGTAAATTCAGTCCTTATGCCTCTTTTCACATTTCTGTGCCACAGGAAGATGTCCCTTATTAATAACGCTGGTGTATGGCCTGATGGATGCCGTATCGCCCCCTTTTATGGTCGTCTCAATCCTGAGCAAGTTTTCTTTTCTGTAAATTCTGCTAGTGGCGATCCCTCTGTCCAGTCTGATTTACTGATAAAGCCGGGGGGGGGGGGGGGAGGTGATCTTATGTCAAGTTAATGGCTTGTTCTTGCTATCCTAATGCTGGTGGTTTCACCATGTCCAATACAAGTATCGATATTTTTTATCAAAATGTACGTGGACTTAGGACTAAATTTACTGAACTTTTTGATAATATTATTTCATCTCATAGTAATATATTTTGTTTGACTCAGACATGGCTCAACGACCAGTGTTAGGACCAAAATTTATTTCCTGATGGATTCTTTGTTTTCCATTCTGATAGGGTCCATGCGACAAAGAAACGGGGTGGTGGTGTGTTAATAGCTGTTTCTCCTAAATTTAATGCATGTAGGCGCAGGCACGATTTAGTTTTTTGATGAATGTGTTTGGGTTGAATTTCCCACTTATAATGGTCCAAATTTACTTACTGGTAACCAGTATTTTTCACCAGATGTTAAACCAGATATTATTTGTGAACACTTTTCCCATTTGAAAATAAACTAGACACAACAAACTACTATGTTATTCTTGTAGGTGACACTAATGTCCCTGGTTTTGACTGGGGAAGTGGTCTGCCTCATGAAAATTGTCAATTTTATCCTAAACTTAGGGGAAATGCTATTTACACCACCACTTCTTTTCTTGGTCTGGGACAGGGTGTTGATGCTGATTACAATGGTAATATGTTTGACCTTGACTTTTCTAATATTAGTGATCTTCATATTAATTTTCCCTGACACTGGCATGGTTAAACCCAATGTTTATCATCTGCCACTGTCAATTGAAATGCCACTTATTGTTAAAACATGTTCCAAAACTAGTAAATTTTCATATTTTAAATACGCTTGTGGTGATTACACACTGTTATATCAAAGTCTTTTTTCAGATGACTGATCATGTGTGTACTCAGAATTTTCTGCCGAAGCTGTTGTTGCCAGCCTCAATTCCGCTGTTCATGAAGCCAATTGACCGATCTATTCCACAAGGCTCTGTCAAAGGATCTAATTTTCCATCTTGGTTTTCCTGCTCTCTGCGGCACTATATTTTGAAAAAGAATTATTATCACAGATGTTTCAAAAAGAATAAGTCTGACATATACTACAGTAAATTTTCCTACTATAGGAAACTTGTAAAGAATGCTGTTAAGTCCGACAGATCTAGATGGCTTAAATCCATTGATGAAAGCCTAAAAAATATTCCCAAGAAATTTTGGAATTATGTGTCTCTAGTTCCAGAAAAAAATAAATTAAATTCCTTTCAACTTTTAGTTGATGGCACATACTTGGTGGAATCCTCCCAAGTTGCTGAAGCCTTTGCTGATCATTTTAAATCGGTGTATGATTACACAGCTTCTAAATTTTTTTTCCAATTCTGTAACTTCTTTTGATGCTATTTCCTCAGATATTTTGTCTTTATTTTTTGTTACCGATGCTGATGTTCGTAGAGCTATAAGGCAGCTAAAGCATCCAAATCTGTTGGACCTGATGGTATTCCAGGCTTCATTATAAAGGGCTGTATTGGCATCTTCTTACCTTTATTGAAGGATATTTTTAATCTTAGTCTGTCTCAACAGCTGTTTCCTTCTTCCCGGAAACAAGCTGCTATTGTACCTATCTTCGAAAATGGCACCCCTTCTCTACTTGCTAATTATCGCCCTATTTCGATTTTGAATAATTTTTCTGAAGTTTTTGAATTTGTCGTTCATGATCACGTTTCACATTATGTTCAGTCCAAGCTTAACTGTTGTCAGCATGGTTTTATAAAATCCAGGTATACCACCTCTAATTTGGTAACGTATCTTGATTATATAACCTCTTTAGTCACTTCTCAGCGTCAAGGTGATGCCATATATTTTGATTTTATTTGTGCATTCGACCTTGTGCCACATACCCTGCTTTTAGGAAAACTTAGTTCCTTTGGACTTACAAGCGCTTATGTTAGCTCCTTTCATAGCTATTTGACAGATTTTTGAGTATCAACATTTCTGGTATTCTTTTGGCACCTTTTAGAACCCTTGCCAGTGTTCCTCAAGGCTCTGTTCTAGGGCCTCTGCTTTTAACATATATATTGATGATATGTGTACTGTAATAACACTTCCAAATTCCTTCTTTTTGCTGATGACATAAAAATTTTTCATGCTATTAAGTCATTTGATGACGCTACTCAGTTACAAGTAGACACTGATTCTATACAAGGTTGGTGCACTGCTAACTTCATGAATCTCAATATTAGTAAAACCTGAGCCATTACCTTCTCCAGGAAAACTAACACTGTTCTTTTGAAATATAAACTTGGGGATTCTTATATTACATGTACTGATTGTATTAAGGATCTGGGAGTTTTTATTTATTCTAAATTATACGTTCACTCACACGTTTATTATATTTTTTCTCAAGCTATTAAGCTTTTGGGTCCTATTCGTAACATTACCTTTTCATTTTCGACTCTCGATAGTTATTGACTTTATACTTTTCATTTGTTAGACCTAAATTAGAGTATGCGTCTGTAGTATGGAATTCAATTATCTCTACTGATACTAAAAAACTAGAGCACATTCAGAGGAGGTTTGTAGCTCTATGCTATAATCGATTCCTTTAGACAGAGAGTAATGGCTACAGTTACGCTAATGTACTTCAGGTACTTAATTTATGTACTTTACATGACAGAAGACATCAACTTAATGCGCTCTTTGTCATTAGTGTGCTTTTGGGCTCTAAATCTTGTCCACCTACCATGGACGTTATTGGTCTTCGAGTTCTCACTTGGGACCTCCAAGAGTTTCCCTTGTTTCATGCTAGTCCATCTTCCAAAAATTGTCCCTCCGCCAGGTGTGCCACTGCAGCAAATTCAGTTTGTAATAAATTGGATATCTTCAGAAGGCAAATTATCACACTTAGTCAGAGGTGATATTATTTTATATCAACATTATAGGGTGTCCTAATTCATTAGCTATGTACTCTTTTACTTGTTTTTTTGTTTATTTGTTTTGTTATGTGTGTTTCATTTGTGTCCTGTTCATTGTCTGTTGTTATTTGCGTGGTGCTGTTTCTGTAATTGGCAATCTGGCTGTTGACTCAGCACATTAATATACTAGAACTGAATTGAATTTAATCGAATTATGCTGATTAATACATTGGTGTAACAGCCATCAAGCCACATGTTTAAACTTTTTCAATGCAGTTGCTCTACCAATTAGGCCACTTTCTCTAGCATGTGATACCCTCACTGTAAAGTTGGGTCCCAACCCTCATATCCACTGACACACATCACACTAACACCTGCATCTGTATTAAAGTGCTTGGCAGAAAGACACTGCTTTAAGGCCCAGTGAATGAAAGTTTGACCCGATCAAGTGTGGGCTGTAGGGTAGACATTCCAAAACCTGGCACTGGTATTGCTAGTAATTGTTAGCTTTTCTGACATTTGCTATGTGAAACAGAACAGGATGAGGGCTGTGACAGTGCAATCTTGTCAGTGTACACCAGTAAGTCACTGGAACATGCTGCCTACATCTTCAGGGTTTGAGTACAGTGTGCAATATTATACAGGCAGGTTGCAAGAAGTGCCACAGTAAGGTGCAAGGACATGCAGCCCAATTCAGGCACAAGGGCACAGTGTATAAATGATAAAAAATGGTCCTTTTAGGGGCACAGCAGGGATAAGGCGCAGCCATAAAAATAGTGATCTCCATCTTGTGGGCTATATCGGTTGGATCTTTAAGAGTGAGATGGAACCCTTTTTTGATGGGAAGGGGGGCAGGACAAAAGTGTAATTTCAGAGTAAAGTGACAGTCCTCTCTTTCAAGACAGCCACCACCTTTCCTTCTGGAAATCAGTAAGAGGTTTCCATATGTTCCCCACAACCCTAAATATGATGCCAGCATGTTCCAACAAAATGTTGGTATCCACTGAAAAGACTATATGGTGTTACCATGCAACCACAGTATTAATATACACTTCTGTGAAACCTCAAATCGTGTGTGTGTGTGTGAAGAACTTGGCAAACTGACAGACTAATATTGAATGACATGATATTGAGGCTTCCAACAAAATGGCATCTCATCCTGTCTCTTTCTTTTCATAGATGACTCATCTGAATACCTTGGTCCTATAGATGGATGATATTGAAAAAGAAACTTGGATGGAGAAACCATGGAGATGAGAGAAAAACTTAAGCCCTGGGGGGTCTGGGTTTGTCATTATAATTACTTTCTGGGCAAGTATGAGAATGAAAGCAAAGCAAAGAATATTTCAAAGTATCTTAATACACAATTCCACAATACACTGGAATGTTAGATGATGACATTCTAGTGAACTGTTAACACTGGCCATGTATCAGATCTTCAGAAGAAAAGTATAATGTCAGAAACAGGCCATCGGCAGCTTTCGCCAGCAGTCAGATCCATGTCTAACTGCCACTAGAACAAGTGAACATTTAGTCACTGGATCCACTTTCTTCCTGAACTAAATTACTAGGCAGTCATCAACTGTTGTCTGAAAAGAGAAACACACATTTATAAAATTATGCTATATGCAACATATACATATCAACACACATATATGTTTATGCAGAAATTTATTCCTGTCAGTTAAAATATATTTTCAACTAGTGCTATGGCACATACCTAATACTTATAAAGCACCACGTCTCTCAGACTTTCACTTGCACAAGTTCTGTTTTCCTCTTACTGGTATGGTTATGTTTCTTCAACCAGACAGTAGTAAAAGCAATTCAGTTTACACTTACACAAATGAAAGCTTTAAAATTTCCTACAACAGCAGCAGCTGCAACAACTTATTTATTTTTGTATTTATAAAAATGGGACCAGGCTAGCTCAGTTGTTATGATGACTGCTATAGGCAGGATGATGAAAATATCCATGGTTCACTTCTCACAAAAGTCAACAAATAACCTTCTTCTCCAAAGCATCTAAGACAGACTCTGAGGCTGGCCCAGCTTCCTATATAATGGCTAATGTCAACATGTTACAAACTGCCAGGTACTGACACATAACTAACAAAGTGCAGCAACTTTTTTCATAAATAATACAAAAAAGAAATCAATCATATTTCAAGGGTGTCATCACTTTAATCCCAAACCTGGACTTTCTTCTGCATGTCCTGAATAATTTCTACACCCAAATGTGTGTACATGTCCAATGGCTGGAGCTCATACAGTATATACAACTAATGACATAAAAACATTATCTGAAACTGAAAACAGCCAAAGCAAATTTTTGCTACAGAATCTGTGGTCTATTGTCAAAAATGCCAGAGGCATATGATTGGGTAGAAACAAGTGCAAGAGGCCATTCTTAGGCTTGGAGGACAAAAATCATAAAAATGTTTTAATTCAGTCCAAATTTTAAATACATTAGTGCAAAGTTCCAAGTTTAAAAATTTGAGTGGTCATATATCCACAATTTTATGTGCTATTCATTATATACTACCTTCATCTAAATAGTCATTGCTATCAAATCGCTTGTGTGTGTTCTTTACTCCACCACTGTAGTTTTCTCGGCCACGACCATAGCTTCCATATCCCCAACGTCCACCACCTGCAAAAACACAGTGAGATGTTGGAAACTACACCAGGCACATCAAACGCCATGCTCAATTTCAATGACTATGAAAATTATTGCACACAGGCATAATTGTTTCAAACAAAACTACTGAGAGCTACATACTTCTTGTCCTCTTATAATGTGGTTCTCAGTGGACGCATCCAAACTTCCATCAACTTCCTAAAACCAAGGCCTATGAAAGTTAACATACCAACTGTCTCGTCTGCTTGATCACCATATGTTTAGTCACACATTCACCAATTACCTTTACACATTTCAGCCTAATTGTTTATAACCTTGGGCATCATATGTTTTATATATATATATATACACACACGCACACGCGCACGCGCGCGCACACACACACACACACACACACACACACACACACACACACACACAGTGTGATGCTCGAAATGGCAGAAGTCATATGAACATATCTGCTCCTATGCAGCCCCAACTTAAATTCTGGTCTTCTTTAGGTCACTGTGGGCACATAAGTCCAGTGCCAAACAGTTAGGTGTTGCAGCAATCTAATAAAAATGAATGTTGCAACGGATATTTATTGTGTGGATTCAAACTCAGTTTCATTACAGTAGGATCTGGAAGTAAATACTGCTGAAAGCATAACACTCACCTCTTTTTCCATACCCTCCACCACTTTGCCTGGCCAGTTCATGCAGCTTAGGGTTAACCTCCTGATTTGCCTCTCGAAGTACTGAAATCAGGTCCTTGGCTTGCCGACTGTTGTTTTTGGTAAAGAATGCATATGATGTACCTGTTGTATTGCGGCGGCCCGTGCGACCAATGCGGTGAATGTAATCTTCAGAGGAGTTTGGGTAATCAAAGTTGATCACATATTTGATTCCATCCACATCTGTGCATTAAACAACATGCAAGTTCCAGGTTCTAACCCATATGAATACAATGCATGTCTCACAGAAATCTACTGTATGTGATAACACTTGACACATATTCTTCCACATATGGCATGGAATTAAAAGCCTCCAGAACTGTATGCTACAGTATTTTAACAAGGCGTATAAATGCTGGTCCAACATTCAACACTTGGCCAACAGAGGCACTGACATATGTTACAATGCTGAACTGGCAACAATGCTATATGTGCCTCTGACACAAGATGTGGTAGACAGGTGACAGTCTCACAGACTAGGGAAGCTCAAAATACTGCTGCCTAGCAAAAACCCAACACAATGTTCTTGTTGCACTCATGGACTGTTCACCAACACACATTTCCCAGCCAGGATCATGGCAGTGGACATGAAAAGGGCTTCAGAATGCCTGATAATACTTTCAACTGGTTTACATACACTTGCAGATCAATTTAACAGTTACAATAGGAGATTTCAGGTTCTTATGACAGTAAATATCATGGGTCCTGTTTTGTGTAATGTGATGCAGTGTACTGTGGTAGATGGTTACCAGTGTTTTGAAAAAGAATGTGCTGTCTCCAGCTTCATGGAGGTCATCCATCACACTACACATCATCACATGCCAGAAGACAACTTCTTAAAGAACCTGAAATTTTATACAGCTCATTGATCACCACTGTAAATATGAGAATCAGATTACTGTATTTGTAAGTCACTCTGTCCCCCTACTTTTTCTGAAGTATCAGTAAACCAGTCCACCACAATATGTATTCACCCAAAAATGTAAACTGAAGTATTGTGGAAACTGTACAGATGCTCAACCATGACTGTTGCAGCCTTTAATATCACTTGCATGTAAAACTTCTTTTGACGAAGAAATTATACTCTCTAGTGTACTGTACATCTTCATTAACCTTCATCCAGCTGGGTTGGTATTCAAATTTTAGTGCATGGTTTACAAAAAAAAAGGTGTTATATGAAGAGAAAAAGATAAAATTATGAAATAAATGGCGTCTTGTGGAAAATAAACCAGACGTTATCCAGCATGTCTTAAAAATGCAGTAACTTTCCTTGTTGCCTGAATATATAAAATTAATTGTATGGGTACTTTTTTAGGTGCAGGTCTTGTGAGGTTAATCCCTTATGGCCTCACACTGATACTCATGGCATGGGAACAGGAACAGACCGAGCAGGTAACTCATACTGTTCACTGGTGAAAACACAAGAATTCATACCGTCATCACTACCACATTAATAAAACTTGAAGCATTCAGTCAATCACAAAGCATCTGAGTGGGCAGTACTATCTTACAGACGATAAATATGCTCTGCCCTTGCAAATCTTAGGTGTTATGGGATTTATGCATGAGTGAAACAGCTAAGAGACTCCTCAAGGTTATGTGCCCACACTGTTCACAATAGGCTACGCGCATGACTACTGACATGCAATATCTTATGCACTTTCTCATAAGGAAATTATGCTAGCAACAAAGGCAATGTGACTTTCTATTATAGTATCAGTCAGCACAAGTCAATCTATACACGATATGTGGTGTGATTCTTATCTTAACAGTAGGGGTCATGCAACTCCTATCCAAAAATATTTGTGATGTGGCTCCAACTTTAAAAAATTAGTGAAGGAGCTCCTATTTTCTTTGCATCTCAACAGTATGTGTCTCATCCTGAGAGTGATGATGATGATTATGATGAAGAAGAAGAAGAAGATGATGATAATGAAAAGGTAAAGCAATCCCTGTACAGGCCTTGAGGGTTCCAGGAGGTTGCAGCTCCCAGATTTCAAGACAATCAGCACATGAAAGTGGTAAGCTTGTCAGCCCTATGCACTGGCTGCCTTTACGCCCAGGAAATACTCCTGATATCAATTTCTGTTACAAGCTGAGTCAACCCTAGGGCCACAGTGCAGCTAGAAGAATTATGTCAATGAAAAATACCAGTGACACCACTAGGAATCGAACCTGTGACCTTCTGGCTTGTAGCACAGTGCCTCAACTAAATGCGCCACCATGTGCCCCCATTCTGACAGTATGGGTGGTGTAATATACAACAGTCTGGACAATATCACTCCTACTCAAGAGTATGGGCAACCTGTTTTGAAACAAAATATTACTGTAAAGCAGAGAAGTTCCTACAACTGTGTGTAAGGATATCAACTAGTCTGATCTTATCAACATTACAACACTAAACTGACCTAGCCCTCTTGCTGCCACATCTGTTGCAACCAGGATAGGGGACCGCCCTTTCCTGAACTCTGCAAACAAATAAAGAACCTCAGGTTAACATCATACAAACAGGGTCACAAAACCAACCAAAAAGGTTGGAGTAGAAGAAACTGTAACTAAAAATGTCTCTTTTTAGATGACAGAGGGAATTTTCAATGTGAGCTGCTTATCATTAAGACACTGCTCTATCTTGATGGCACATGATCCACCTTGGACAAATTGGCATTATGCAGCTGATCAACAAATCCAGCTGTGTGATTTTAGAGATTTAATTAACAACACTGTGAAATACAGATGTTCTACAGTGGTAAATGGCAAGGTAATTGTGTATAATGAACAGTTACAATATGGCACAGTTAATGGTACTATAAGCCCAGTACCACTAAAGTTAATTCCATAAACAGCACTTAATGATAAAGTCTATCAACATACGTGATTAAGGATACATTTTAAGCCTTAAGCAGCTGGATCCTATTTGTGAGATCAGAAATGTTCAATGAACTGACTGCAATATGTTGTCAGTTCAACCAATCGCTAACCACCTCACAAGAAAAACGGAAATAAAGCACACGCCTTGAACTATCCTAACATTGTTCGCTGTTTTCCCTAACACCCCCACAAAATTCAGGATAGTGTCTTGAAATATGCCAAGACCACTTTGCTCTTAGGACTTTCAAATTCATTGTGTATAATCTATTCATTTCAATCAGCATTACACAGGGATATTTGGTTTAAAACAGAATGTGCTCATACAATCTATACTGAGCTTTTATTATTGCAGGACTCCTCACTGTACAGTGACAACATTGCTGCTGCACAGCAACCAATGATACCACCCACGATGCATCGCTCAGGCCTGCTCAGTCCCACATAAAAAAATTCTCCGTATAGCCTAGGAGTACAGAGACAAAGGTAACGCAAAGGTAAACTTTGTTCCTGTGCAGGCCATGAAAGCATACAGGGGGTGAAGACATATAGCTCTATTCATTCTTAAGCTCAGCACTGGTTGAAGTTGAGTGGTCACCTTCATGCCCCAAGGGATACACACAGTATCATTAAATGATATACACCTTGTTAGAAATTGAGTGCATAAGCACATTTTTTAAGAATTCACTAAATCTTTGCGACAGATAATATATCGTTGCATAACATGTACATTTCTCTACTTAGTCCACTTGCAGATTGACAAAATCAACTACTGTTTTGCAGTTATTTCAAGGCTATAAGTTATTAATTTATGGCCTCCCCCACACACACACACCTTCTTCACATGTTTCTAGTGCTAAAACACATCTGTCAGGCTATAACATGATGTGCCAACAGCAATACAATAATAAATGAAAGTAAATAACATCTTGAACAGGAGACTAAGTCATGCCACAATTTCTGAAGTCCCTTTGTATGAACAATACAAAATAATCAAGTGATCATGCTAACACTGTGCATACCTCTGAGAACATGATCCCTCTCATATTGCGACTTGTCACCATGCATACACACTGCAGGATATCTGTCAATAAAATGAGACAAAAGCAGTCTGTAACTTTGATAGTGAAATATACAAAGGGTGGATAAAAGTGGACAAAATGTACAGCAATTTAGAGTACTAATATTTCCTACTTGTGTTCCTAATGACTTTACAAACCCACTGGCCACAGTGCTCATTTCTTGCAAATTCAAACTACAGCTCCAAAGTTTATCATTCTAAACGAAATTGCTTTACTTGTCCTGAAATATGCCAAAAAACAAGCACACATGACACACACACACACACACACACACACACACACACACACACACACACACACACACACACACACACACAAAATTGAAAGGTCTTAATAATGTTTGTATTCTGTGTACCAAGAACTGTATGGTCAGGCATTTTGAGAAATTCAGTATTTTGTGTAGACACCTCCAACATTAAATATTACCGCTGTGTCACACTTATGGTCTTACTCACTTGCTTGTCATTCTGGGTAATCCATGCACAATCTGTAGTGAACAAAGTGGCCCAAGATCACGATTTTCTTTAATCACTTCTGTTTTCCCCTCAATTACCATTCTACCAGTACTTCATACTCATTACCCATCACAGCCATGACTATAGATACCACAGTACCAACAAATGTGGTCTCATCCAACTTCTACAACTAAAAACAAAACCGTGGGATAACTCCAGAGTTGTAACATGCAGGCACGACTACCACATTGCACAGTCACTTAGAGCACAGAATGCATCCCAGTTTCCCAGATATGATAAGTGAAATCCCTACTTAGTGTACCTTCAATTAACACTGCATTTCCATGGTCCAAATCAAATTATAGCAACATTACATTTAATCTACTTGATTCTTTCCTCAGCATCTCTATCTGTTGTCTCCAAGAGAAACCATACAGTTGCATTGTAATAAGATGCATCTTTCACTGATGCTTGCTTTGGAATAACAAATTCTGCACCCTAACCATGAATTACAGTATAATTTGTGCATGAAGTTAATCCAGACTAATACAGAAAAAGAAAGAATGATTCCAACACACGCATAATCCAAATTTTACTCAAATTCCTCCTTTAAGATCTAGCCACCAATTCAAATTCTTCTTAATTGAAACAACAACTTTGGTTCATATTTCAGCAATGGCACAAGTTTGAATACCATATCTTAAAAGCTAAGCTAACTGGATTGAGTTAAGCATCTGCGTATTAAAACTAGGCAGCAACATGGATAATGTACAAACTTATCTAAACAGTACATGGCTATAATATGTCAGCATTTCTACACACACACCAGTCACAATTTATAAGGTGCTGACTTCTGTTGTCTCGGAGTTCTGATGTACATGCAACCACATTAATTTGATTCCTCAATACTACACATAATTTATACGAAGTTACATATTACTGCAGCAACAAGAACAGCATAGTTCCATAGGGATGGGATACAGTACAGTGACACCCTGTTAAGAAAATTTTGAAAATTCCAAGAAAGTTCTACTTCTTAAGTGGGAAATTTCTTAAAAGGGCAATTTTAATGAAATGGGAGAATTTTGGTGCTTTTTTATCCTGACTTCTTAGGCGGGAAATTTTCTTAACTGGGTTTTTCTTAAGCGCGTTCCACTGTACTTTCATCCCTTAGTAACAGGCTATAATACATCCAATACAGTGTTCACTATGAATCTGACGAACATAATGCTTGAGCAGTGTCTTTGTCCAGTGAGATTAGTTATATCACAGATATATGCAAAATGCACAACAATAAAGAAACAACTCACCCACAACGTCGAATGCTCCGTGTAATGTTTTCAACTTTCCTCTTTGTCTCAACAAATACAAGGGTCTTGTTGTCTTCATCAGATGAAATTTCCTCTAGCAATGCAGCCAACCTAGTAAAATCACGATAAACCCAGAAATGTACTCCCCACATATTCAAACACCAGATGCCAATCACAGAATTCCAAGACCTGGGGTGCCTTCACTTAAAACTTTCCCACAATGTCCAATTTGTTAAACATGTTTCAAAAGCACCTTCCATTAGCATGATGCATTTTGTCTCAAGAAAAATGAATAGTTTACAGATTCTAATACAAATATGTGAACATGACACAAAACTAACTGATAACATGTTATCACAATACATAATTGTTTTAAGATTGCCAAAGCTAAATATGTGGCAACAAACACAAAAACATAAAACGAAAGACATGACAGTATCAGAAGATTAAATTCAGGAAATGCCTGTTACTCTTCAACCAGAATGTGTTACCAAACCATCCACTGTCAAAAGCACTAAAGATCTGCATCTGTATACAGCAACTTTTACAATTCTCAACAGTGAAACAGGTACTTGGGCGGGACAAAAATAAACCAGAAATAAAGTGCTCAGGAAAACATCTGGACCTAAGAGGATTGTAGTGGTTACTGTGGGATATCAGCAACTTTACTTGGTTAATTCATGCCCGCCTACTTGCAGATAATTTCTTTTAGAGAGGGGGGAATAAGAAAACCATACACCAAGGCTTCTTATGCACCGTAGTTGCATTTATAAAACAGTGGTTGTAAATCCAAAATATTCCCATCAGAAATAAGGGATTAGCGTAATAGAATGCAACCAGCCAAGGGCATTAAACAGAAAATCAGACAGCAAAAATTAAGAAGTGTACATTTGCAAGGGACATTAAAGCAAAAAAATGTAAAACAAATGGGCATAATACATGGCCTTGGTGAATTCTGACACCCAACTTTTACCCATAAATTTTAGGTTGTAACAACAGATTTGCAGTATACAGGCATGCCTAATTTTTATAAGCAATGAGATGGTCCTTATGTTGATTTTCTTTGTCCACAATCCTTAACCATCACCACTGCTGCTGTGCACTGCTTGTACCACAGCACTGCCCAGACATTAATTTTTGGCTTGGTATAAAACATGAACTTACACAGACTTCCTGTTGTTACTATAATGAAAGCTGTGTTATGTAGCTACGACGGAAAAAACACATACAAAATTTTTGTGGGAAGAACTACAGGAAAATGGTCACGAAGACTGAGAGGATGTGAGGCGGATGTTTAGAGAGATACAACCTATGAGGATAGAAGAGAAATATGGGGATGAAATGACAGATACATGAAACTTGCCAGCAAGTTTCAGTTGCTTAGAATAACTCCGTTTTCACTTACTTCTCTTCCTTCTGATGTTCTTCACAAACATCAACAATCTGCAGTATGTTGTGGTTGGCTGCCAACTGCAAGGATCCAATGTTTACCTGCACATAGCTGTCCAGAAACTCCTCTGCAAGGTTGCGCACTTCCTTTGGCCATGTGGCTGACCACATCAGTGTCTGTCGATCTGGCTGCAACAAACAACTCTCACTCTTTGAACTTCCAGTGCAAAGGTATGGTGCTGGGAATTAAGAAACTAGACATTAAATGTAATGAAAAATAAGGAACAGATACGGATTTCATTCTGTCCATCAAGATACATTAATTTAAGCCTAAAAACTCATTGAGAAACATGTGGATGGGTTAAATACATTGCACGGATGAATACTGAAGACATTACATTCACATATTTTACACTAACCAATAACCATATGACAACTTCACAGAAGGATGATAACAGAAGAACAGGTAACATGTTGCCTATCTTCAGAGTCACAGTGAATGTGGAAAGAAGCACAACTTTTCCCACACCGAAAATTTCCCAAACTTCAGAAACTAAGACCCACTTTCAACTTATTTCCCACTTCCTCAGAAATGGCACACCAACCTGCCAGAGGAGAGCTTAATTACCCAGAACATGGAAACATGGATCCTTAAAAACTGCCTATATAATCTTCACTCACCCGAATCTGCTCAATGATTTTGCGTATCTGTGGTTCAAATCCCATGTCAAGCATCCTGTCTGCCTCATCCAAAACCAAATATGTACAACGCCTCAGATTGGTTGTTCCTGCCTCAAGGAAGTCAATCAGGCGACCTGGAGTTGCAATACATATCTCTACGCCACGCTCCAAATCCCGTGCCTGCAACCGATAAAAGAGTCACAAATACTTCATTATTGTTACTATTACTGTTAGTTCCATGGTGATAACCTGATTCTGACACAGCCATAAAATGACAACAATAATAAAGTGAAATCTCTAGGTACAGCTCCTTTAGGGCTATGGCAGGGAAAGTTGGATATAAGGACTAAACGAAGGAAAATCTTCAACAGTGGAAATCTAACCCAAATTATTAATCTGCGAGACACAAAGTGCACTATGAACAATAGAATGCCTTTTAGAACATTACTGACATTTGTCCAGTTGCAGAACCATTTTGTTTTTTGATCACGATCAGTAACACACGATATAAGAGTGGTGAATGTCTATCAACATGAAAAGATCTGAAGCTGCTCTGTACACTAACCTGTGGACCTCTTGAGGCTCCCCCAAAAATGCATGTGTTTCGGATATATGATGAAGACCCAAATCTCTGGGCAATTGTCTGTATCTGTTGGGCGAGCTCCCGGGTTGGAGCCAGGACTAGTACAATGGGACCATCTCCCTTCAATAGGTGCTCCTGATTATTGATGTGCACAGTCGCTGGCAACATATACTGAAATAACAGCAACAAACACATCACCCTGCTCATGGTTAAGTTCCATCACTTATGATTCTCCTCCTCATGCAGTATTTACCATAAAGGCTAGGACTTCACTACTGTGGCAGGTAAAATCAACTGTTATTAATCTATTTTAATTAACAGACAGTTCTTCACAAGTCTTTCTGTGCTGGCTATTACATATCAGGCATAATGGTTTCTTATACCTACACTCACCCACACGCACAAAGACAAACGATGTGTGTGTTTCCCATTTTTCAGTTCTACCTGACTCAGAATTTCACTCTTCCAGGACTAACCATTGTTAATAAAGGTGATGAACTTCAATGGCAGAATGTTGGAACAAGCAACACCACATCATGTTGCACAACACAATATTACCAGGTGGTACTTAATCTGCACGTCCACATATCAAGCAAGTCAAACTATGCCAGTCTTAGCTGATGGATGCAGAACTGTAATGTCCATGACAACAGGTTCTATAGTCTGAAAACGTCTGTCAACAACAGCTACACTTACAGCCAGTGTTTTCCCAGAGCCAGTCTGCGCTATCCCTACCATGTCACGACCACTCATGGCAATTGGCCAGCCCTGGCACTGGATAGCAGTAGGTGCTTCAAATCCAGACTTCCTGCAAAAATGTAAATAAATGCATTCTCATGAGTGCTGCATACCAGAACATGCCTGACCTTGTTTTACTTACAGTATTTCTCTGCAGTATGATACAATATTTAAGCCTCTTCTGCTTGAAAAATGCTGTTACGAAGCCAACTACTTACCAACAGATTTAGGATAAAATATTGTTGCTCACTGTACTCTTTCCATGGAAAATCTTTCCTTGTGACAGGTTCCTTCAAATAATTCCATTTTTCTGCTTTTCAGACACTAACAATCTAGTAACAAAAACCCAAACTATGGGAACTATAACATATTTCCGACATGCCCAATGAAGCATACTCAAAATATAATGTCTGTATTAACAGTTCAGTGTTGAGGTAGTCAGTAACGGATTTTTGGTAGACAAAGCATAACTGGAGCTGATGTGTCTCCATTAAGTTTTCTCTGCAGATCATAACACTAACAACGCTCCACACTAAACTAGCACTGCTGCTGTAGTGATCATAAAAGCATTTCCCATCATTTTATATGCAACACAGCCTCTTACCTGATTTCATCTGCCACATAATCAGGGAAATTTACTTCCTCAAAATGCTGGATGGGGTTGGGTGCATCTCCCTTCACAGTAATTTGGTGTGCAGATCTAAATGCCTCTACTTCATGCTTGGATCTGCAAAAATTATCAATATGTTGACATACAAAATAACTCATTTTGATCTAGTACACATTCAATCATTTGACAATTTAGTGCAAACTACTATTATTCATGTGGCTGGACACAGTGATAAACATACAGGTAGTTCAAAGAGTCATGTGGCACTTACAGAGTACCTAAAAACCATACTACAGAAAGGTGATGAATCACTACTCGCTCCATGAACGCATCCGGCAAATATCACACTTGACTAGGGAATTCTTCCAGATAATCTAGCAATCAGCACTGTCAAACCAGTTATCAAGTCTAGAGATAAGTTCAGTTGACAACTACCGAGTAGCAGGTCATGTCCAAGCTTCTAGTATGTAGCAGAGTTGTTTCGAATGCAGCTGGGCACTCCTTCAGAAAAAGCAATTTGCTTGGAAAATTTCATGGATAACAAAACACAACTGGAACAGCATAGTCCTTACTACTGACACTGCAATTTTTACAATTTTTAGAAGTTCCTAATTTCAGTTACAGCAAATTCTGTGCCTTGGTAATTATATATAAATTATAAAATAAACTAAACTACGGTATGTTTATTCTATATAAAATGCACAGAACTATGAATATACATGTGCTATTATTAGTGTGGCTTATCTTCAGTACTGTATTCATGCATGAGATTGCAAGTCAAACACCAACTTGCCTTGGAATATTGTTCTGTACCAGTGCATTCATTTTATTGACAGAAACTCTACCTTCATGTTACAGGTTTAGTGTGCCCAAGCTTCCTAGACACCTTGCTCACCTATGTCAGCAACCATCACATACATCACAGTCACTACAATGACAACCCTAATTCGGTGTATTCCATTACAACCAATGCATATGCCAGGTCATAAATTTAAGTACATGTATTATGAATACAACATGTTGAGTCATAAATTTTGCTTCTGTTACACATGTAACAGTTAAAATGTTGGTGCATGCACAACTATAAACACTTCCACATTATTAGTGAATTAAGTTGTGACCCAATTCTATGTCAGATTCCCCAGATTACCTCTTCTCCACATCCGGATGAAGCTTATACAGGTCTTTTGTAAATGGACGCAACTGCGTGAGGTCCCAGCTTTGCTTACAGAGATTTCCTCTTGATTCATTCCTCTTACCAAATTCTTTTGACCTGTTTTCATGACCTCTCCTCCAGCCACCAGCCCCAGATACAGCCCTCTTTCTATCAGTTCCAAAACGACTACTTGCTCCTTTAAATGTCCTACAATTAAAAAGAATCTATTTTAAAAAAACCAAAGCAACTAGCAACACATTTACCAACATCTTCTCGTATTTACAAGATTAAAAAAAAAAGGGCAACTCCCTAAATGTAGTCGAGTGGTTTTAAAAATCCCAATCGTCGCTCGGCTGGTCTGGTAATCGGCTCTTACAGAACCAAAAAGTATAACGCCGTGTTCACACGACAATTACACTGCTTCCTGTCTTACGGTAATTATTTCTGTCACCAATGCATTAAATATAGCACTTCTTTCGTTATTTAACAATCTTAAAAAACCCAAGTTTCTCGACTAAATCTATCAGAGAATTTATGATGTTAAATTCACATAAAGGCTGGCCACCACTAGAAAACAATACCTCATACTTCGGTCTGATATTCGTCAAAGAAGAAAAAAGCTCAAGACGTATATACTCACATATCTGGATTTATACGAGTACTGCTACAATTCTTTAACGTAACTGCAATCGGAAGAAATTTTGATTGACTTAGTGGAGAGCGGCAACCTGAACAAAACAAAACCCATTTAAAGCCATATGTCAGCCGCGCAATAATCACAAAGCTCCTACAGATCACTGCAGAAGCAACATATACATATAAATATTTCAAATCCTACAACATGATAAAAGTTTAACGCAAAACGTGCTCACATTTAAACACCAACCACATGGCCCGTCCTTACCTCGACCTAGTGGCAAATCAAAGAACTACAGCCGGAAATGTGAATCAGGAAAACCAGCAAATATATGCTATTACGTCATTTTCACCAGCCATCACCACAGATCATACATGAGGCCATCACCATTTATGATCCGTAACCATCACGAATTAGGCCCCAGTAGACCTGTTTTGGCCTTGTCTGAAAGTCCATTTCAAGGTCTTCCAAGTTGTCTTCGTTAATTTGGTTTATAATTAAGCATTATTTTTGGCATCCGGTTACTGTCCATTCCGTGATTTTGACGAGAGAATTTAATTGAACCACGAGAGACCTAGTTCGATTCCTGGCTGTCTTACACGCAGTCCATACAAAGCGGTGAGACTTGCTGAATAGTTGAACAGAAAAACGGGGGAAATGTGCGTTTGTGGTTACACGAGACAACTGCAATGCATGAGTGAGAATGCCAGCTGCCCAGTAATCTTACGTTTTCGTGCTCCTCGTGGCTGTACCATTGTCGACAGCAACACCGAAACAAAGTCGCAAGCAGACAGGCAGAGAGGGTCATACATACGTATGTACATACACATTTTCTAGATCCTGAATCCATCACAAGACAGCCGTATATTAAACAAGTCAGCCTAAAGTCACAATATACAATGCACACAAAAGCCACAATCACAATGTACACAACAGCCAATTACAACAGTACAATAATTACACATAGTCACATCAATCACAAAACAATTTTAAAACAATTTTCATAGGTCTACAAATTTTATGAATTATAAAAGATGTAAGTTGTAAGCTACAACTGGAATTAAAATGTATAATTTATTATCATTCTATTATGAGTCATAAGATACTTCCACACAGCCGCCTTAAATTGTTTTTTATCATTTCTTAGATTTGTGATACTGGTAGGCAAACTATTAAAAATCTTTACAGCAGCATATCAAACACCCCTGTGGAAACAAGAGAGATCGGCAATAGGCCTATGAAGCTGAGTCTTATTCCTTGTATTCAGACCATGTACAATCAAATTAGTCAGGAAACTTCCCAGATTGTTTACAAGTGTCATTGGTGAAAATATATATTGACATGGGACAGGCAAGATATCGAATCTTTTAAATAGGCCTGTACATGAGCATCTAGATCTAACACCAGCCATGATTCTAACTATCCCGTTCTGTAGTTTAAATACCTTGTCCACACTAGCAGAAATCCCCCAAAAAATCATCCCATATTCTATCACAGAGTGAAAATATCCAAAATAGATCATCCTGAGTGCATCTGTATTTATAAAGTGATACATCGTCCTGATTGCATAGCATGCAGCACTCAATTTAGGAATCACTTGATCTGTGTGATTCCTCCAAGTAAGACAACTATCAGTTTTTACACCTAGAAATTTTATACTTATTTCCTTTATATTTCTGTTTATACCCTAAGGTCAGTCGTTGATGTGGTAAATTACTGGTTTTAAATAATAAGATATTGGTCTTCTCCATGTGTAAAACTAACTGGTTTGCTTCAAACCATTTACTCATATGGGACAAAACAAGATTTGAGTTTGTTGAAAATCATCATAGTAACCTTTACAGATTATAACACTTGCGTTGTCAGCAAACAATATGGGATCTGAAATTATATTAATCTGTAAAGGTAGATTATTTATATATATTATGAATAACAGAACCCCATGCTTTGCTGTGTCCTAGTTGGAAAGGTAACTCCAAGCTTTATTTTATTCTATTTCTACCCTTTGCTTTCTGTTTGATAGATATGATCTGAACCAATCAGCATGTACTCCTTCAATACCATAGTGTTGTAATTTGGCTTGCCATAAGACATCCTGTCTTACTTTGCAGGCAACACTTAGTAGTTGTAAAGGTATAGTAAAGTTCCCTTGTACACGCCATGGACGTATATAGGAAAACATGAGGTACAGCTACACATGTTCTTAATCTTGACACTAGATTGAGGCAAGAGGTCAGGGTCATGACCAGCCCACTGAAACAGCACACAGTACCCATAAAGTGGAGGTCTCAGTGTGCCCTAGAACCTGTCAATGCTTTAAGAGTAGCAAGATCCAAGGAAATGCAGTCACAATACTGATCACACTATCCCTGCTGTGGGAAAAAAAATGTGAAACTGTACTTTCACATATGGGAAAATAAAAACCAGATCATTAAAAATAACAAATTCTTAACAATCTTTTATTTGGAGTTCCTACCTGTAAGAATGTGTGATAAGTATAGTCCACTTCATGACAGCATGTACATCCTTGTTAAATTTACATTAGCTAGGTATAACGAATTCAGAATGGCACCTGACAAAGTAAAATACCATTCTTGGATGTAAATGGTATGAATGTCAAGTAAAGCATGCAAAAGTACTTCCACCAGTAATAAGGGCTCTGTTAAGAGGGAAATTACATTTCAACACTAAAGGCTACTAACCAAAGACATGAATGGGTTAATTACACTAGTAAGGTAATATCAAATTCAAGTTACACAGCAGTCGTTACTGAAATAACAGTAAAATTAAATTTGTTTCAAACTATACAGAGCATGTAACACTTGTGGTTATCACAGAGATGAATATGAAGATAAATCTTCTTAGAAGTGATGCTACTTAAAGGTAAAGCAATCCCATTACAGGCCTGGACAGGACCTTAGGGTTCCAGGAGGATGACTTTCCCAGATTTATAGACAATTGACACATGGAAGTGGTAAGGTTGTCAGCCCTGTGAACCAACCACCTTTACCCCCCAGGAAATATCCCTGGTACTCATTTCTGTTAGAGGCTGAGTCAACCCCAGGACCATAGCACGACAGAACAGATTATGGTAACGAAAAATTCCAAAGACACTATCGGGAATCGAACCCACAACCTTCTGGTTTGTAGCACAGTGCCTCAAACAACTCGGCTACTATGTGCCAGTGATGACACATACGGTGGTAGAAATTTATTAAAGGTCAGAGGAACATCCAAGACTCCAAAAATTGAGGCAGTATGTTCCTTCCAAGTGTTGGTAAACTTCTACTAGATTGCATGGCATCATCCCAGAAGATGGCAATCATCTGCACAAAAAATGTTCTGGACCTACTTGAGCTTAGGCATGCCTATTGTAACACAAAGAGAAGGCTTTCAAACATCGTATATGAAGAATACCAAAGTCACAATATATTGGACAGTTGCAGTAATGCCTATCCATGCAAAACTGGAAGATATTTAGTGGAACTGTACAAAGTAATGATCATACCTTTTATACATGTACTTATTTATTGTGAGCAGACAGATTAACAACCTAATACATTCACATAAATAAATATCATAAAAATAACAATAAAGGAAATCCATTTTTGAAAGCATTGCCAATGCAACTAGCTTCTCAGCCATGTAGCTACCTTGGCCAACAGCCAAGTCCAAATCTTCTCAGATCATGCTAATGCACAGCAAGAAAGGTTAAGGAAAATTCCTTATCAAAAGGACACAAATCAGACACTCCATCCTGTAATTAATTACTTTACTATCATAATACTGTATTACATACAAGAAATGCACTTATAAGGAAACCTACAGAAGAGTTGGCTACTTCCTCGACTCCCAGGAAGATTAATCTATCACGTGCACAAGGGTCGCACTATAATATGTATACATTACAGTGTCATGGTCAAAAACCAGCAGCAGCAACTGCTAATTTTACAAGTCTCCCATACAACAACATGGTATCCAAAAGTACACTGAGTATAGACAAATGTTAACACTTGCAAAATCTGTTAGACTGCACTCTCTCAAAACATTTTGCTCATTTCTGCCAATGAGAAAGGTTGGTGGAGAAAGACTTCCCCAGTTCACCATGAACCATTCACTCACTCTTGTACTTCACTAACTACTGTCATTACCTAGTTCAAGTCCACCTTATGAAACAGAAATTGTAACATGAGTAAGGTAAAACAAAACACAAGGCATCACTGCAATTTTGTACAAAAACAAAGTCTGTACAAAACACTTTGTTGAAGAGGTATGGCTCCAACCAGTTATGTAAAACCTTAAGATAGAAGTGATTTAAAATATAAACTATATCCCTTTCCGAGTTATCAGTCTTTGAGGAAAATATCACATACTATATTAACTACACTTAAAAAAGATCATGTTCCCTTATCAAAATACTGCTGTGCATCGTTGTTGCATGTGGTTCTACCGACCTTTCTCTTGGACTTGCAGCTTAAGTTTAAAATTATCTGCTACATCTTACATATCACAGTACAAATGTAATTGTGTCAGAAACCACAATCAGTGGCTGATCTTACACAAAATTTATACAATATTTGAACTCTTTAGACTACTATGTACACGACCCTTGAGGGTGGACAGATCTTGAGGGGGTTAAGGAACATATAAGTTTGACAAACAACCTTTCAGTGAAAACAGTCAAAAACACAAAGTCAACAAAGACGAAGCATCGACACACACCATGGATTACAGCATCACACTGCAAATAAATATTACTCATCTGTATAACTTCAGATGCTTTGATTGGAAGTTATAATAAATAATGAGATTGGCACTGGAAAGAACGCAGAGCACTTGATCTGATATGCATACAAGAGAACTTTAATATGAAAGACTGCACTGATCCATCACACTATCTGACGACATAGATAAATATTTTCCACATTTAGGCTCTTATATACACATTGTTTATACACTATCTGTGCTCTTTGCCAGAACCATGACATGGCCTATTATTACATAAAATAAAATCGTTGCCCCCAACCCACCCCCCTTCTGAATGTTTCGTGCATCTCCACAGCATACAGAAATATTATGGAACTCTACAAACAGTTACAGTGACTGAAAACAAAATCAATGTGGAATGTGGCCATTCAATTTTTTCAAAACAGCAAATACTGAAATAAAAAGGAAATTTACTTCCCACACACCGATAATATTAATATTAGATATTAATGATAACTGGAATCCTTGCTACAGTGAAAGATATTAAACAAAAAATATGACGTTATGCATCTCAAAACATGATAATGAATACAAACCAAGCAAGAACACCCTAGGAGGGTGGGCTGGGGGCTTATTGTTGTACAGCGGCCGGCTGTCCATAGCCATATGCATATGGCATAGGTTGATACTGACTGAATGCATTGGCAGCCATGCTCTGGTAGGCACAGGGGTTGGCCTGGGGAGGTGGGCGGGTTGACTGGAAGAACTTGCTGCTCAGAATGCTTTGCATGTTGGCATCTGTGCTACTGGGCAGCATAAATGGGGGAGGTACTGAGTACATCCCTTGGTGGGGTGATGAGGTTGATGCCTGGGCTCCATTATAATTCTGAGTACGGTTGTTGAACCTCTGGCCCTGATATCCACCTCGCGGACCCTGGCCTCCATACGAGCGTGCACCTAGACATCCATTTTGTTGACTGTATCCATTCTGCTGGTTATACCCATTTTGTTGACTGTAATGTTGTTGACTATATCCATTTTGTTGCCCATATCCATTCTGCTGAGAGTAGTTGTTGTTCTGTTGGCCATACCCATTCTGTTGTGGGCTGCACCCATTACCCCTGTAGCTATCAGACACATTCCTTGCATTGCTGCTACTGCCATTAGAAAACCTGGGTGATCCTGACTGCCGGTACTCCTGAGTGCTGGTATTCTGAGAACGTTCATGATTCCAAATAGATCCCGTGTTGCGTGCAGCATTCTGATTTAACATGGAGTGCCCATTCTCCTTGTTGCGGTTGCTCCAACGGTTCCGACCTGTATGAACAGAACAGCACTAAAGTTTGCATAATACAACAAAAAAATCAACAAATTACAGACACTAAATCCTTCAGTCACACAACCAACTTCTGCAAGGTGACAGAATAGTCTGAATGAAGTCACATGACAGGAATGTTAACTGAACATACTGAAAATTAAACCAAGGATACCACTGTACAGTAAAAAGTGATGAAAACATGTGTAACTACCTTTACCCCCGAATGTAGACCTAGCAATGTTAGCCAATTCAGCCAACTTTGGGTTGATTGCTTGGTTTGCTTCTTCCAGCACTGCTATTAGTTCCTTTGCTTGGCGTGCATTGTTAGGAGTGAAAAATGCATATGCAGTACCACTCAAGTTGCAGCGTCCTGTTCGCCCAATGCGGTGTATGTAATCTTCTGATGTGTTGGGATAATCAAAATTGATGACATACTTCACATCTTCGACATCTGCAATGATAAACAACCTTCAGCTCTCAATGGCTCAATGCAGTGACATTCTGCCTCCAATCTAAAATGACACGAGAAATTGAACGGACAAGCTGAGCCCTGGTGGAGGAAAGAAAAAATATATCAGAATTTCAATTTCCTGCAGTGGCAGAGGCAACTGTCAGAATTCTAGCTACGTTTACATAGACTATGCACATACCCAATCCACGAGCAGCAACATCTGTTGCAACCAAAATGGGTGATTTTCCATTGCGGAACTCCGTTAAAACATAATCCCTTTCTGGCTGCGACTTATCCCCATGAATACTGATGGCTGGCCAGCTAAAAAAGGTGGAGAAAAAAAAACCTCACTTTAGAGAATAACATCACATATCCAAGTTTTAAGATCCTCACAGTGGAGTTGTTGAGGATTCCATTCTTCTCCAATATAATGCAGCCTTACTGAATGATCAATTCCCCGTGTTTCAAAGAACTGTAGTGGCTTCATCCTCAAGGATCTAAAAGTTCTAATAAGAATGCAAGACAGAACCAGTATAGGGAAATGCACTGGTACAGTGTGAATGGTTTGTGGCTGGCTGCATAAGTAACAGGCCTCCACCAGTCCTGCCTGGCATTCTTCCCAGAAAAGTAGACTCTTGAAGATGACAGCATTTTGTTTCAACAAAGCATAAGGAACAAATTACTCACCACATCTGATTGGCCCATGACTTTTGCAGCCAATCATGAACCAGGCACTTTGTACTTGTTCTGTTTGGCATTTTTCTCAGAAACTCTAGACCCTCGAAGATTAAGACACCATGTTCCTTCAAAACATTGGGAATTTATTATCCAGTGATGCAGCACTATACCCCAGAAACATACAACCCCCAATATGACACAGTTTTTCAATAATAACCTTTCTAAATCTTGATCTTATTTTTTACCCTTCATTGTGACATTTAACCCTTTGCCACCAGAATTAAATGCCCAGCGTGATATGCGACAGCCTGGAATTCAAATGGGGACTGCATAATAAAAGGCCATAGGCTGTTTGGCTACACCTATCATTCAGTGTTTTGAGCATCGAAATGTGTGGCAGGTATATCTGATGTTAGGTGCCAAAGGGTTAATACAATAAAAACTTGAAACCTGTACCCTGGTTCAGTACTCATTTGTGTGAAAGTGTTGTCTGTGAATTTTCATTTCTTTATCATCACGTTCATTTACTACAAACAACTCAAGTTTTCACTTCCATCATCAAATAACCCCTGTACTGACTAGTGCCGCAGAAATTTACAGTATAAAACACAGTATTCTGATGTGTAATCCCACACAGTCTGTTGGTGGCTCTTCTACCCTGATGGTAAAGCCATGAGAATCCTTCAAACATTGCTGAATTTCATCAAGCATACATGGCATAACATCCCAGAAAACAGTATTCTAACAGTATTCTTCAAAGTCACTACTACAAAAACCTCAAACCCCAAATTCTAAAGTAAAGCAAAGGTATAAAATTTAATAGAAATCAATTAATTAGTTTCAGACACAAAAAATATGCTGACAGATGAGCAAAACTTTGCTGTGAGACATAAGTTTTATGCACCAAGTGCAAAGAATGCACAAAAACACATGCTGATGAACTAGACAAACCACTTCATTCCTAAAACAAACACTTCATATGAAAAAATACCATATGGCAAAATATGAAGTATTGTGATCAGCTTCACTGCTTCCTACATTTCAGTATGATTGGTATAAACTAAGCCTTATGCTGTAATACTCCTTCAAGAGTTGATGGGTATACAGCCACTTACAAATTCCTCCTTACTACCAAGAACTCATCTCTCATCTATTAATATAACTGAGTAACAGCAGTAATGGTCAGTAATGCTTGGAGTTCCACAGACCAACACCAGATGGCAGGCCAACTATGAGAATGCTGGAGGTCCATAGACTGCTACTAGATATCAGGAGATATAAATACAGAGAACTGTGTTTTCTGTGTGTTAAGATCTCAGCCTGTAATATGATTCAACTTTATTTACATGTTGTGTATGGTTCTCGAAACAAGCCGCGATTGTTTATCCACACAGCATCAACTGATTGATTTTTAACACCCTGTTGGGGTATGTTTACTGTGCGGTATGAACTTAGCCTGTAATATAATTCAGCGTAATCTCAGTCTTCAAATGGTTATCACAAAGATATAAAATAGAAAAGAAATAGTCATAAACAATGTTCTATTTGGTGTAACTTATGATCTAAGGCTGTGCCGTGGCTCAGGTGGTTAGCCACTGCGCTTCCACCATGGAGGCCTGGGTTCAATCCCAGGTCAGTCCACGTGGAATTTGTGGGGGACAAAGTGGTGCCCGAACAGGCCCCCCCCCCCCCGCCCCCGAGTATTTTGGTCTTCCCCTGTCAATTTCATTCCACTGGTGCTCCATTACTAGGAAAAGGACAAAAAAATAATAATCATCATCTTCATCATACGGTCACACAAGAAGCCGTATGGTTGGGGGTGCATCTGTAGTGTCTGTTGCAGGGCTCTTCTCCACAAAAAAAAACTTAAATCATGGTATGGGATTTTATGGTGCGGCTTTTCCTTCAAATGCTTCAACCTTTTTCCTTCTGCAAGCAGTAAGCCCGTCTTATATACACTGTAGCATTGTAAGTCTCTGTTACTTTCCCACATTGGAGTTTCACAGACCACCACCAGATGGCAGGAAAAGTCAAGACACAGAATTTAGTTTGACGGACATGTGGAGAGTATGTAACAGACATGACTAATTGAGGTTTCCATGTTAACTACGTAAAGGGTTGCTGGGCACTAATACTACAGTATAATATACATACACACACATTATTTGGGTTTTATCGATAACTGCTTGCACCACTATGAAACTATAATACACAGGCATATATATTCTTCAGGTTTCCACAGTAATTACGTAAATGAATGTGTCTTGCCTGCCCACATTGCGAGGTTTCTGCGGTAACTATGGAAATGGGTGTGCCTTGCCTGTCCACATTGCAGGGTTTCCACAGTAACTGCGTACAGGAATTGTGCCTTGTCCCCCGAGGTCACGAGGTTTCAAATGTAACTACATACATGAAGTGTTCCTTGTCCCCATGGGTCGCGAGTTTTCAAAGGTATGTACATAAATGGGTATGCCTTGCCCGCCCGGATCACAGGGCTTCCACAGTAACTGCTTACATGAACTGTGCCTTGCCCCCACGGGTCGCAAAGTTACGAAAGTAACTAAGCAAATGGGTGCACCTTCCTTGCTCAGGTTGCGGGGTTTCCACAGTAACTGTGTACATGAATTGTTCCTTGCCCCCACGGGTCACCAAATTTCCACACTAACTGCTTACATGAAGTGTTCCTTGCCCCCACAGGTCGTGAGGTTTCAAATGTAAATGGGTATGCCTTCCCTGCTTGGGTCGTGGGGTTTCCACAGTAACTGTGTACATGAAGTGTGCCTAGCCTCCATGGGTCATGGGTTTCCCCCAGTAAATACGTAAATCTGTTTTCCTATCCTGCCTGGGTCGCCACACACCAGCAGACTAGTTTATTTAAAGTTCCATAAATCCAAATACAGGATACAGAACATGTCACTCCTTAATCTAAGTGTAAAGCTACATAAAATATAATATAACTCTAATCTAGGTATAGAGGCTACTCAGAGCCAGTCACAGTAAAATTTATGTGCCCTGGTTTCATTCAGTGAATTAAAAATTGAATAAGATAAACAAATATGGCAATAATTACAATATAATGGCACTGAATTACTAGAACCAAGATCATTATGTATGTTCAGTTGAAATATTCTTCTGCGGAGGAGAAAAAATTTGCAAGAAGAAATCCTCTTAAAGCCGCTTTAAATTTATTGACGTCACATGTTAACTGCTTGAGGGTTGAGGGAAGATGGTTATCAATATTGGCACCCGAATAACAAACTCCTTTTTGAAATAAAGTTAAATTCACTCTAGGAGGATGTAGGTAATGACTTGTTCTTGTATTGAAGTTGTAGAGATCAGAATTTGAGTTGAAAGGGTCTATTCTTAACAATAAACAACAGTCTAGAAAACATATATTGAGAATATAAAGAATATATCATTTTTTAAATAATTGGTGACAGTAAGCTTTACTATCAGAACTGATAATTACTCTAATTATGCCTTTTTGGATTTTAAATATAATTTTAGTATCAGATGATGTATCCCAAAAAATTATGCCATAGGATACAATCGAACAGACTGAAGACAAATAAATCATCCTTAATGCTTCGAGGAATAAAAAACGGTTTAAGTGTTCTAATCACATAACATGCTTTATTGAGTTTGGTTACTACTTCGTCAATGTGGAGACCCCAGGAGAATTTATTGTCAATCATGAGTCCTAAAAATTTAGTATTACATATTTTAGTAATTTGTTTATTGTCATGTTATTTGTAAGTCAATTTCCTGACTATTTTTTGTTAGAAATTGTAGAAAATGAGTTTTATCAACATTTAATGATAATAAATTACTTTTGAACGAAGTATTTATTAGTATATTATTATTTGTACCTTTTTTAAACATCTTTTGGTCAGAATCTGTGATTAGCATACTCGTATTATCCGCAAATAAAATGGTAGCAAAAACGACAGGCCACATATTTACAACTCTAAGCAACGAACACATTCTGACGGGCAGAATTTTATCACATACTGAGCACAAATGTAGCAAGCAACTCGTAACTTAATATAGCATTAATGACAAGATTGTGTGATTACAACTTACGACACATATGATCTCTTTTCCTCAGGTTTTCCAATAAACATCTGCAGCCACTTCCACTTTTGATACGGATTTTAACCTTTTGGCCCCAGAATTGCATATTTAAATTTTGGCACATCCTTTATGTAAAATGTGAATATTTCATGAAGCAAAAAGATAACATTATGAAACACACAGATTATTATTAACCAAAAGACAGAGACTGTGCAGCATGTCTGAAAAAATTCTGTAAGTACATTTGCTAATATACAAAATGCTACCACCAGGCTGAAGTAGTACAACCGCCCTATATATGGGACCCGCAGTGGCTAAAGGTTAAATCCTGCTCATCTCATCCTTCTTAATTTTACTGAAACAATGTTTAAATTCCACAGCTCATTTCTATGCAATACTCTCACTGCTGTGGTTACTTTCACTTTCTCAGATCCAACTTACATTGCTCAGAAATTTGGTTTTCAAAGACCCTCAATCCCCCCCCAAGGAGGAGATAAAGAGCTTCACCATCATACAGAGAAATTTGTAAAATTGGTCTTTATATACTCAAACATAAGCAATTTGATTTTTACCCATTTCCAGGTGCATATTTGGTACAACATGAAGCCACCAGTTATAATTTTTAACTTATGTACCACTGTAAAGATGTCACCAGTATTCTTTTAGAAATCACAGCAAGTATGAACTCACACACCCCTATCATGTCGCACATGCCTGGAAAAATTCTCCAGTGCTTAAGAGTCAAACATAATACTTACCCTTCTCGTCGAATAGCCTTTGTAATGTCATCAACCTTCTTCTTAGTTTCAACAAAGATTATCATTTTATTTCCCCTCTCTACTCCAATTTCTCTCAGAAGTTTGGACAACCTAAGTAAAAAAAAAAAAAAAGACATAATACTACCATGAAGATACATAAATTTGTAAGGTCAGCCTTCAGCACTTACGGAGGAGGAACTTGCAATACTTTAACCAAACAACCGTGGCAATGAAGCTTACTTCTTTCAAGTGTTTCCACCCACATAAAGAGGGCATCAGCCAGGAATCATTCATCATCAATACTTTTGTCCATACCTCCCCCAGATAAAACACGCTGCCACTGGATTTAATTCTGAGTATGTTCCAGCTGCCTCCACCTTACTTACAACCTTACTGCTAACCACCCAGCTCTTTTTCTCATAAAAAATTCTATATGTGTTCCTCATCTCTCATATTCCAGCAAAATGCCTTGCCCATCATAACATCATAGTTTCAAGACATTACCAATTCTATATCATCTTTTAAATCACAAAGTTTTCACTTTGCAGCATCTTAAACTGCCCAATGAATTCAACCTTCTCGTAAGCTAAAATATTTTCTCATTACTGCACAAGCAACAACAAAAAAGCCAGTTCTTACATCATCTCCTTCTCTTGCTCTTGGCACACCTCCACAATCTGCATTATGTTGTGATTGGCAGCAAGTTGCAGTGACCCAATATTCACCTGGATGTAATCATTCAAGAAATCCTCAGCCAATGTCTGAACTTCCTTGGGCCATGTTGCAGACCACATCAAAACCTGGCGATCAGGCTGAAACCAGTTTAACCCACAACCGTAATTCACTCACATGAGCAAACTGGCACTTATAAAGGCATATCCAAAACCTTCCAAACTGAGTTCGTAAATAATTTTTTGCCTGCCTTTGTCATTGGTCACTGCTGTCCACTTCACAGTAACCCTTCTAAGTTTACGCGACAGGTCCAGCATTTCTGCAATAGCAGGGCCTGACTTTTTGGGATCATGAATAGGACAGTCACTGATTGTTCCTGAATTGCAGTGACATTCTAAAAACGTTGCCATCATAACTCTTTTCTCATTCTAAGAAACCAGATGATATCACAAGTGGCCAAATCAGGTATGTCATAAGGGTGGGAGATAACACTGACTTTTAGGAGCCAAAATTTCTGCTGCTGCTCCTCACTGGTTAGCAACCAAGGCACAAGCTTTGCACAGAACTGCTTTAACTTTTGGTCCTCTCTTAGAATTCGCCAGCATGTTCCATGTGACAGGCCCAACCTGCCAAGTGGTACTTGGTCTTTACTCATGATTTTGTAATTTCCAAGTTTTCCCATGTTTGAATCATAAAAACCACTTATATCTGTTCTCCACACAACACTGCCACTGAAAGCAGTTGTGAGCATTTCACGTGTTTCCATTGCAGTACTCCCCTACGTTGAAGAAAAGTTTGCTGTTCACCCATTAAAAATCACGGATTACACTTAAAACACTCAACAACAGGCATATGCTGAGAAGCAATGCAGAGGATTATGGCTGCAAAACTACACTGCCTTGGAACACAGCAAAATTATGGCACCTAGCAGCAGAGAGCTGTACTACTTGTCATTTCAGTCCTGTTACTGAGTTCAGAAAACTTCTGGATATCCTTATGTGTGTACATATGAGGAACTTCACCCTGCAGAGCAATGAAAGTTTAACTACCTTGTCAGATAAAGCTCACTTTACTTATGCATCATGAATAAATGTAATCAAGGATTAAAGCTAAAAATGTTTAAGACGAACCAAGACAAAATTACTGAAAATATTTAAATGTCTCTCAACTGAATGATATATTTCAATAGCTTTCTGCCAGCTCACAATGAACCTCTGGCTGATTTAACAAGTTTTAACATTATATGTTACACAGAGCGTAATGAGATGGGGAGAACTTGAAGCTTACCAAGTTACACTGGCCTATTCTTCATTTCATGGCTGCTGATTCTACTGTTACTACTAAATGACAATCTTCACTCTTCTCACCAGCTGTCTTAGTTTACTGGTTTCCACCCTTTAATTTCATGTACAGCCATCAATGTAATTCTTTTTACCCCATGCTTCAATTCACAAATAAAACAAGACATTTTTGTGACTAATATCCACAAATAAATTCTATCTGCCTATATTAACCGTTTAAAGCCTAGCGGTAACTTTATGTACCACCAGGATTAACATTAAAAAATTCTATGTGGTGCCCACATTGCATTTGTGTGTTTTGTACGGATCTCAGAACAGCAACTTTTGCCTTATAAAACATTAACAGACTGGTTTTTATGACCGAAGTGGAGAGTGTTTAGAGCGCGGTACACACTGAGTCCTTATATAAAACAGACACGCTTCATCTTTAAAGGGTTAATACACCTTCAATACCTACATGCCCAATTCATTTTGTTCTCTGACTTACACTGACCAATATATGTAAATCCTAACTTATCTAGCTCTTCCTTTAGTTTCTTTGACCACTTGCCCAATTTTAACCTATTTATTTCCCATTTGTACCAACTTCTCACTACATCCTGAGCATTCATACGTGTAACAGGCACAACCAATATTCTACTGTCATACATTCTTTTTCCTCTGCTGTATCTTCCTAAGTCCAATTCAGCCACTATGTTTGCTGCACGTCTGGACATCGTTAATATTTCCTTACAAAACTTACCATGCACTGTCCGTTTCTTTCAAACCTCCCTCTAGGCCCCACATCTCAGCACCATTTCCAGAATCACTTAACATCTCATATACAGTTTACAACTTCCATTTTATATCAGGGAACATTATTCTTTGCATACCATATGGCTGTGGATAATAGAAGTTCGTAATTCCAATACTCTTTTTATCAGGGTTCTCAGTGAACAATTAAACAGCTGTTACAGTCTGATTACCTTCTCATAATACTGTGGTTCTTTGTTTATTCCATCCTCCTCTTTTATATTGTTACTACTAAATCATTAATTTCAGTTGCCACTTCTATAATTTGGCCATTCACTGTCCATCACTCACTTCCCTTTAACTTACCTCCTTCCTTAAATACTGACCTTTTTTACTTACTTAAATCCATTTCACGTTCCAGTCACTGCAATATTCTGCAATTGCTTTATTGCTTTCTACAAACCACTGACAGTAAAAGGATGAAATGTCCACATCATTCGCAAACAGCAATGCTGAAAATGTCCTTTTTCCTACTAAAGGTGCATGCAAATTATTTTTAATAATACATTCTACAATGTCAGCTATGTAAATATTAAGCAAATATTTTGTCAAGCTACATCCCTGATTCAGTCTCCAATCCACACCCCCCCAGCACCCAAGCTGGGAAACTGTCACCTCGTCTTCACCACACATCACACAGACCTAACACATTCATACCTGAATAAAGGTCACCATATTATCACCTATTCCTATTTCTCACATTATGAACCACAAACCTAGCCTAACAGTTGAACAAAAGCCCTTTGAAAATCCATAATCCATGGGTTTTGGCAGGTGGTCTTCAGACTATATTAATGTGAGGATACTGTAACTTCACTCACCTATATAGACTGGGAAACCATGTAGACCTTATCTATAATCCACCGCAACTGGTAAACAAATCAGCATTCAATATGTACACCTTCCAAAAAACAGTCTACAATGTTACCACTATTCCAGCCTGGAGAGGTATGAAGTATCAGAAAAACCCCACTACTTTGACAGCTAAGAAATGTAGAAGTGTTCATTTAAGAAAACAAATTCAGAAAACCTGACAAAAGTTTAACAATTTGTGGTCTATAAAGACATAAACATTATATAGGAACAAATGGTATAATGATCATGAAGAATGCATTTGGAAGGGTGGCAGTACTGTCTTATAACAAGTGCCAAATACTAAAACACAAGAACACATCTCATTTTTTAAAATAGTTTAGAGGGCTGTACTCAGAATTCTTCATATTAGTCTATGTAAACACTGTCATCAGACAAAATTAGATATGGTATTAACAGGTCAAGTTTGGAAGACTGCACGGTAAACTTACCAACTGCATCAGGCATCTGATAAGTAATTCCTGCATTAGACGCTGTAACTTACCCTAATCTGTTCAATGATCTTGCGTATCTGCGGTTCAAACCCCATGTCAAGCATCCTGTCTGCCTCATCCAGAACAAGGTAAGTACAGCGTTTCAGGTTGGTAGTTCCTCTCTCCAAGAAGTCAATCAAGCGGCCAGGAGTGGCAATAACAATTTCTACACCACGCTCCAGATCTCGAGCCTTGGAATTTGCAAGAACAGTCTCATAACTCACTAGCTAATTCCTATAAGTATTTTAAAATATGATTACACCAAGCAGGAAATCACCATGAAACCGGTGCTTAGTTTCCAGCCTGCCTTCTCGTGTACATGTCACTTAGATCTTACTCTTTTCACAGCTAGCACATCCTGAAATAGCGGGACTTTCAACATAAGTTAACACTCTTAACTAAATGGTTCCAGCTTTAAGCAGCAGCTTACCAGTTACAGCAGAACTACAGCATCACTGGCAAAGTTACCAGGCATGTGGTTTGATCGACAGATTACTGGACATTAACCAGACACACTGCCAAGCAGGAGAATAAAAGCACTATAGTGAGACTACAGTGAGAATGAAGTTTCTTTACAGCCAAGATGGCACGGCTGGTGTGATGTAGCTGACTTCAACCTCTTAAATATCCATGGAACTCTTGTAACTTTGTGGAACTTTTTCATAACTCATATGAAGTACAGTGTACTTTTACAGTGCAAAAGTAAAATACAACCTTTTCAAATTTTCACTTACAGAAATAGTCCAGTTATGCACATTTACGAACAACAAACTTGTATTTTTGGTGATTTACAGTGACAACTAATCAGTACCAATTATGAATAACAATGGCAAAGAAAATGAACACAATTAAAAATTACGAAAAATATATTCACCCATTTCATTATAAAAGAAGGGCCTTTGCAGAACACCTGAAAGTCACCATAGTTCCAAGAAAACAATGTAAATACCACTATTCCAGTGACCCGGCTCTAGGCTCAACAACCACAGGATCAGTTTCACTCCTGGCAGGGGCAAAATACTTTTCTTTTTTCCAAAATGTCCACATTGGCTGTGGCCCAGCCAGCTCCCTATCCACTGGCAGTGGATGTGCTTTCCCCTGGGATAAAGCAACTGATGCAGGAAGCTAACACTCACCTCCATCTTGTGCCGAGGTGAAGAATGAGTGGCTATGTAACGCCACTCCCCCCTTGTGCTTTCATGATGTGCACAGGTGCAAATTGTTCTTCTGAGCCTACATTTCAGGTGTAACAGTATCCAGTCACAAACACAGGATTCTGATTATAGCTCCAAATAGGTTGCACAGGCACAACAGTCAAGCGGAAGATACTAAAATCTATTCGGATGTATTATACTAGCTTGTGAACCAAAAAATTACTTTCAGGTGCCAATATAACACTCATATTCCCCATGCTATCAAAACATGACTACTTCCAAATACAGGATTCTCAGTTTGAAATACATGTGAAGGCCACACAGTAAAGAGCATTATAATTCAATGGCTGTGGAACTCCAAGGGTCAACACTGCTTATGCCAAATAAAGCCAGTAAAAGATCCTCAGCCAGTTCCAGGAACATCCTCGCCCACAAGTCTTTGGCACCATAATTAAATGCCCGAAGAGAGCTGAAGAAGACCGAAATTTAAATTACAGCTGCATAAGGAAGGCCATTAAATGCTGCCACCTTAATCTGATGCTAGATATTTTCAGCATCGAACTGCATGATGGGTACAACTGACATTAGGCACCAATGGGTTAATGAAATCCTCCCATCTCCTGTCATAACCAACCTTGGCTAAACTGAGCACTAACAAGAGTATTAAAGCAATACCAGCAATTCACTCTCCAGTAGCAATATTCAGCAGTTCAACCCCCCAGTATGACAGCCTGCTACTAGACATAATTCCGCAGACCTCTGATCCTAATAACCCACTGTCCAAATGGTACCCATACAGAGCAACAGCAAGCCAAGCTAGTGGCAAGTCGATGAAAAGGTGTTTACAGTGACGTACTAATACATTTAACACTACTGCCAATACACACACACACACACACACACACACATCTTGTAAGTAGCAGTAAATATACAAATAAAACCAAAATCCAATTAACATTACTACTGTTGGAAATTACTCCAGAACTGAAGAACCAGATTTTATACACATGCAGACTAATGCACATGACAACAATTTTGTAACAAAAAACATAAGTACCCAAACTACAACCAAACATTTTAATATACTTGCAATAAACACCATGTTTAATGATATGCATCGAGCATTCCCAGCAAGTACAAGCAAAGCTGTAAGGGCTGCCAACCTTAATCATGACTGTTGAGTGAGTGAAGGTGGGTAGGGCTTATTTTTACTAAGTTCAGTGGATTAGAAGCAAAATCAAGTGCAAAAGTTCAAGGTCAAAGTAACAAGCAGTGTAACTTGCTTGCTGGAACAACAAACTCAAAGCTTAACCATTAATCAGAACATACGTTCACTGCAATGAAAACGTAAACCCCAATCATTTGCAGTGTTGCCTCATAAAAATGAAAGCTCAAACACTAATGTCAATAAATTGTACTGTTCTTGCTGTTGTCATCATACCTGACACACTACAGTTGCAGTTTACATTCTTTGTATTATTAAAGTATCTTGGGTGCTATGATGTGGGCACGGCTTATGCAGGCAACCTTTTAACTACACTGCGTCACAGATAGTAATCACAAAAGCATTTAAGAAAGAACGAACCATGTGTATTATATTTACATCAGCTGTGTTATCAAGAGACACTGCTAGAAACAACATTAATCCACAGTGTTACTGAACAAAATTTAGTAAGAGTTGTGTGACATGAATAATAACTGGCTCCACACATTTGTACTACTGTCGTTATCCGTAACAACTAAAAGCACGTAACTTAGTACAGTGTGAACCTGTCACCAATAGCACTAGCACACCAGAGACTGCCTCTGTAATCAGTATAACTGAAACTTGCAATTTGGAGTTTCAAACTTTTGAGTTTGGGTTAGTATCCAGTGACAGGTTTATTGGCCAATTCATTTTACGTCCAGCAACTGAATACAATACAAAAACGAAGAATATGGTCACAACACTGTAAACTTGTACCATGCTCCTTTTTTTTAACAAAGCTGAAGAAGTCTCAAGTACTATGGTTGCAGGAATATACCCTAAGAACACAATAATGCCAACAAAAAATCCTGAATCATACCTGAGGCCCTTTTGGGGCACCTCCAAATATGCAAGTGTTACGAATGAGAGAAGAAGTCCCAAAGTCTCTAGCAACAGTCTGGATCTGCTGTGCCAACTCTCGTGTTGGTGCAAGGATCAAGACAATTGGACCATCCCCACGACTGAGACGTTGCTGGTGATTAATATGAACTGTGGCAGGCAACATATACTGCAAATGGACAGGACAACATGAGCAATATAGTATAGCAACCCATAATATAATTTTCAAAGTAAAGAATGAGACTCACAGCAAGGGTCTTGCCAGATCCAGTCTGTGCAATTCCAACCATGTCCCTCCCACTCAAAGCAATTGGCCATCCTTGGGCCTGGATTGCTGTAGGCTCTTCAAAACCTTGTTTCCTGAAATACATACAATATTGTCACATTTAAAAAAGACAACACAAAGGGGACGGCGAAAAAACAAATACACTAACGAAAAACCAGACATACAGAATTTCCCTCATGACATAATCAGGAAAATTTCCTTCTTCAAAATACTGGCTTGGATGTGGGACATTATTTCCTTTCACAGTGATAGCCTTGCTGTCCCTGTATTTTCTCACTTCATCAAGAGATCTGGAATCAAAAGACAGCACAGTACTTCAAATGAACATACACAATGTTTCAAATTTCACACACTTACAGTTATGTAATAAATATGGTTATCCCTGCACCTACTAACACACAGACCTCTTTGCAACATCTGAATGAGGAACATAAAAATTTTTCAGAAATGGCTGCAGATTATGTAAGTCCCACTGAGGTTTCTTTAGTTTCTCGCCAGGCTGCTTTCCCTTCACATTTGGCTTCTCATTCTGTCCGTTTTGATTACTGTGTTGGTTGGCCCAATACCGTGTCTTCAACTGATCCCTATCTCCTCTGTACCTAGAACATAAATTTACAAGCAGCAGCAATATGACTAACACTGTTTACTACATTAATGGCCCTGCCTAGAAAAGTGGTTCCTATTCAAAGCCGTCGTTCCGTTTAAGTGTTGCATCTCTACTGTGCAGAACACAAAATGACCGATAAGCTTAATGGCAGAAATTAGGTCACTAAGCAAAAATCACAAAAAAAAGAACCAAAACAACAATTATGTTAACGAAAATAAGCAACCACAGTTCCATTACATACATGCTTTGATTCGAGAACCCGTTGCTGTACATGATACAGCACCAACCAAATATCTGTACGATCAAATGTCACTTGCCACCAATCACACCTGAAACAAAAGCTGTACTTGTAATGCGCACTTCCATGTGCAAAACATAAAAACGTAGCTTCGTCAGGCAGTAACTCAATCTTATAACAATCTGTTCTGTAACATAACAAGATTTTCCTTTTGCCCAGTTTCAGTATTACGACAAAGAAAATTTTGCTTCCACCGTCCTACCTATCCAACCGGCAAACAAAACGATAATGGCTGACACAAGAAAGACACGGCGCAGCGGAATATTTGCGCTTCAACCACTCCTCTTATTGGACAGAAAGAAACCAATAATTTTAGCTCATTTCCAATTGCATTGCAGACACCAGATGGCTCTGGACATGGAATCAGCTGAGTCCATTGTGACGTATGGAGTAATATAATAATAATAATAATAATAATAATAATAATCACTCCTATTGTAATAATATTGTGAAGACACTGTCCATTTCCAGCGTGTAGGGGACTGACTATCAGAGGTTGATACAATGCGTAACCAGCCAAACTAAAAGCAGATATGCGCTTCAAAGATGAGGTGAAAACTTTCCTGCGCATGAAGCGCTTTGGGGCATTGTCAAATTGGAGCTTTATAAACGATATCCGGTTTTCTCGTTTTGGCAGACCTTGATGTGTTCATGACTGTTGCCACTGGCAGGAGGTTAACTGGCAGTTAGTTCAGTGGGAAGAAGCATTTCCCTTAGATAGAAGTCCGGGGATTTAATTCACGAAATTTATGACACTGCCCCAATGTTGCCGCGATTGTCACTTTGAATGAAGACCTCGGTAACTGGGGGAAACGGGACGTGTCCCTTCTTCAAAAATGAACTGGAATTTGCCTTAGAGTAAGCAAGACCGGTGACAACCTGTAACGGCAGCCGAATGGTGGTAAAACCTTTTTTTTTTAAATGAAGCCGCCTGGACTGGCCCGCTCTAATTCCGTCCCGTTTGATTACGAGCGGCGTTGGCTGTCAGACCGCCAGTTGTCGCCACAAACTGTCGAAACTGTCATTTCCTGCATCAGCTAACTTTAATTCCAAACCTGGGATTGGCAAAAAATGAAACCTACAAATCCTCTGAATTTCCCCATTACTGCTGTACATCGCATTTTTTGGCATGCAAATATGCAACTGCAACTTCCGGATAAAATTGCTAGCAATGGACCGCCAGATAAAAGGTGCATAATCCAGCAACAGATGGAGAACTTGCTTATTCAGAGAACATATTTCTGATGGACAGGCCTCTTCTCCTGTTAATAAGGGATGCACATGCCCAGTTTGAGTTGCCTTCTCTGAATGTACACGCCCACTCAAGTCAGCTCGAACCAAGGACCACAACATGTAGTGTTGAACTGACTTATTCCCTCTCCAGACAGGCATAATCACCTGCACCTGTGATGTGTTCCCTGGAATTACCTCCTTCATACTGCTGACAACAACCTTCAGTTCCCATTGCCAGTGTTCAGGTCTGTTGAGACAGGCCTCCAGGCACCAGATGACATATCACAGATATGGTAGGAAGGCTTTTGAGCACCTCATTTACAGACAGGATGAGAAGGATGGGGGACAGACGTGCCACAAACCACTCTTAGTATCTTGCATGAAACAAATGGTCCACATGGCCAGTTTGAAAGAACATTTGAAATGTCCGTGAGTTAAGATACACGACTACGATTTTCATGAGGTCATTCAGGGAATTTTGGATGGTTAGCATGTGAAGGCAGCCTTCAACCCACATGGTGTCAAAAGCTTTACCCACATCCAGGAAAAAAGTACTGGTTCAAACCTTACAATGTGTCTATTGAATCTTTCACAGCGAGAGGCCAGCTGTATCATTCATCATACCAAGTCTTGATCAGAACCCAAACTGCATGTAATGCGATACTCTACACACTCACTCAACATAGGACCCTAACATGGACATCAAACTTAGCACCCGTATCAAGCAGACCAATGGGTCGTAGACAGGTAGAAAGCAAAAATGGGGCCTTATTCGTTGGTATGAATACCACTTGCTTGTGCTCCTGTAGGTGCGAAGTACTGCCTGCAGAGAAATGTATTAAAGAATTAGTGGGAAAGGCCATGGTAGATGTCTCAGGTTCATACAACCATTCAGGAGTGGCACTGTGCCAACTCCTAGTCACTTAAAGGTCCCTTCAACCCCAGAGGGGTTTGATTCCAACCACTTACAAAAGCATATGCATATGTTACACATTATCATGATCCACTCCAACTGCCAATGGCTGTAATAGGGTGTTTCCAGCCACAACTGGGCCCTGACTGACAGCTAGGGCATGGTGATTATATCAAGGAAGCTGAGATGAGCCACATATTCAATTTTCACCTAAGAAACTACAACACAAGGGTCCAATGGGGAAAAAAAATTGGACAAGCAATTTCAACACTGAATGGAGCATACATGATGTGTCTTAGAACTGTTCTCAGTGAAGAGTCTGGAGGAGTTCTAAGTGGGCTGTCATGACAAGTTCTGCACCAAACTTCATGTAAACTTTCCTGGAATTTCTTGACAAGGGCCGAGACCGACAATGAAGTTTCACATTACCCCATGGCCTGGCTACTGCACAGGATGTTACTCAAATAATACAATTTGCAAGTATGTATCACATATATTTTTTCCGTAAACAGTTTATAACATACAATACATATGCAAACAGTACCAGAGGTGTACGTACAATGACGGATAAAATGCTAAGAGCTATGGAAAATACTGACATCAGGGTCTAATAAAACTAAAGCTCTGGAATGGCTGTGACATGTATAAAAAGACAAAAACAGTATCATCCTTCTTCTTCCATCATTTATTACATGGGAGAACAACAGCAGAGCTCAGCCAGTGAAATTCCTCAAGCTGAAACAGAACCAAACATAAAGGAAATGAGTGATTAAGGTTCTAACACACAACAGAAGAAACAAAGGTTTACTGGCTAATAAAATACTGTACATAATTCAATATGGCCACCTCCTCCTAGTCAGGGAATGGTAAGGCTGGGAGAAATATGGGGGAACTTCTTTGTTATGCAACTTTTCAGATGGCTGATGCTTCCTCTCTCCCCAGAGCCGAGCTCCAGTACACACTGCCCATCACATATTCATCTAAAACAAGCAACGTAACCAAAAGCTGAATGTACAGGTGAAGAAAAGCGGTGAATCTAGGTTATCACAAATTAGTTGTACGTCATCCTATTGGTGTCCTTTAGCAAGACACAAACCTTTTCAAATGTCACCCATAACCACTGGGAAGTACCATTATTTGATGGTAGCATATGCCACTCCCCTGCAGAAGAGGGCCAGTAATAATAAGCAAACATATGGCAGGAGGAGGTGGCTGGAATATGACTGTGCAGATGCCTGGAAATATCAGCTGATGAGGCAGCATCAGATGAGATAACTTGCCTGATCGATCATCTCGTCGGTCACGGGGACTTCGACTCCGTGTCCTGTCTCTGCGCCGGTCCCTGCTACGACTCCTGTCACGGCCCCCACGACTACGACTGCGCGAACGACTCCTGCTGTGACTACGTGAACGACTACGCCCTCCAAATCCCCTTCCGCCTCGATCTCTATCCCTGTCTCTATCTCTATCTCTGTCTCGATCTCTGCCTCTCCATCTGTTCCTCCCTGCAATTAAACATGTACCTGTCTCATTGAAAATAATGTAATGAAACTATAAATTCTCATAGAACAAAATAATAATCACATTTCCTACCCGTTCTTAATATCAATGGCAGGGCAGTATTTCTTTTCATAAACAGAAAAGATAAAACAAAAGATGTAACTTAAGTTCCATCAATCAAAAGAAAAAATATATAACCATATTAGAGAACTGGCTCCTTTGACTACACTAACAACCTTCACGCAGCAAAGACAAATGTAACTAAATACAATCATCAAGCCAGCAGAAAATAATGGATGCAGTAAACCTACATCTCCAAACAGTACAGCGTGCATAAAAAACAATTCCACAAAATTAATCACCTGCACTATGTAAATCAGTGATGCAAATCAAATGCAGTACTTTACAACAGATGATGAAATGTGTGATTTCCTATAAAATCACAGTTGTCCACTTTTTTTTTCAAAATGACTGTACTAGAGAAGATACCCATGTAGTAGTAGTTTACACAGACAAAATCAGGAACTCCTGTGCAATAAAACTACAGTTTTAAAAATAATGACTGATAGTAAAGAATGTCACAACCAAGGAGCTGTCCAATTCCTATTGCCTGAAAGGGAAGCACCGGACAATATTCATGAATGCTTAAAAATCATTCACAGACTGCATGGTTGACATCAACAGCTGGACACCAAGTGATACAAGACAGACTGTCAAAAAGAAGGAGTCAATGTTAATGATGAACTATACAGCTACAACCCAACTTCAGCCTTCAGGACAATGTGCAACATGATGAAGAAATCTCTGAGGATTTGTGTGCCACATATACAATATACGTACACCAACTCAAGAATCCAGGGAAGACGTATGAATGCAATAATCCAAGAACTGGGATATTGAAACTCTGTTCATGGTCTGTTCCATCACAGCTGACACCAGACCAAAAGATCCAGAGAAAAAACAGTGCTTCCAAGATGATGGCCAGTATAAAGCAGATGGGGTGGCTTCCCTTCATGAATTGTGACTGCAGATAAGCCATGGGATCACCACGAATTTTATGTTGTCCATATGGAGCACAAAGCCACTAAAATTATATACAAACACACCAACTGTGCACACATTTGATAGGAAACTTAAATGTGCTTACTTATAGACCTGACATGTTTAGGTGCTCTGTGGCACAATCATCAGGAGTAACACTGAAAATATAAAACACTGATTGTTGAACCACTAGAGGGTCCAACTTGTGCCTGGTCGAAGTATTACCGCTTCAAGTTCGAACACTTGGATAGAAGACATGTAAAGCCTTGAAAGTCCTGATGAAAATGGTACAAAACACAGTTGTAACTAAAATGATGAGGACAAAACCCAGAATATTGCATTGTACCTCTCAGATTGGATGCTGGTCACCATTAAAATTTGTAAGTTGCTGGTCCACTGATAAATTGATGGAGTATTGGTTGTAGAATACATGCATCAATGCCACAATACAGCCAAGTGTGACGTCATCCTAAAAATTTTTTAATACAAAATTAAGATCATATGCATAGAAAGTACACAGCCCAATTTTCAACAGCTCTAACTGGATCATGGTATGTACCATAATGTGTTAGATGGTTGAGTGTAGGAGGCTTTGGAATGACTAAGGTTGAGGTGGGGGAGGGATGCTTATACCAAAGCAGGTATCTAGGGGAAGGGAGAGTGGGGAGCCCATGCTTGTCCATAATGAGGTTGTATAGAGGATTTGATTCGTTGGCCGCCTGCTCTTCTGTTAACAACCCATGCTGCTTGTAGTATTGAATAAAATAAGTTTCTCAACAAGTCATTGATTTACCCTCATTGCTGGCCTTGATGAGTTGTGAAGTTTCCCGCATAGTTCCAAATTCATGTTTATTATTTAAGATATGAAAGGCATATGCCGGTTTGGGGTTATTGTACTCAATATAGCGGATATGCTTATCAAATCTGGACTTAATTTTCTACCTGACTGCCCTATATGCACACTCTTGCATGTATTACAAATTAATTTATAAATACTACTTTTTGCCTGTATGTCTATGACCTCTGTTGGAGGGCATAATAAGATCAGTTTGTTGTGCGGAAAGTAACATGTAAATTTGTATTTCTGAATAAATTAGTTACTTTCCATATTAAGGGGTTTGAATATTTGAAGGAAATCTGTTTTTTCTGCTGTTGTGGGCATCATATATTGTTTGGTATCATGTTTCCGTGTGGGGTCACCACTTCAAGCTGCAAATGAAACAGCAATTCACGACATGCAAAAACACAATTTTGCGACACAGGAAATAATGCAAGGCAGCTCCTTCAGCAAGAAAAGTGATGGTAACATTCTCCTGGGACTGGAAAGGGGATAATTGTGATGGAAATTATGGATTAAGGAAATGAATATATTCCAAGTCATATGAGACTAAACTGCAAAAAGTCCAAAGGCAAATAAAGATGGTCCCCCTGCAGCAGAAAATGCAAAAGGTCCTCTTGCATGGTAATGGAAGACCACACACCAGTTTATAAAGGAAGAAAAGAGATCACAAAACTGGGTCAGGCTGTGTTGTCCCATCCACCATACAGCCAGGACTTGGACCTATCAGACTTCCACCTGCTTGTTCAAACAAAAAATGCAATTCATGGACAAAAGTGTGGGGATTATGATACCATTACCAAAGAGGTAAAAATGTGAATGCAAAAGAACCCGCAGGAGTTTTCAGGAGGCGAAATGCTGTAAAAAGAAACAGAAGACCATGCAGAAAAGTACTGCTTCTAAATACAGTATCATATTTACTGTCACATAAGATGCTACAAGTAATAAGATGCATCCCATAAATAGCCAGGTATTTCTGCCGATTTAATATCCTAAAACTCCTTCTGGTGTTAAGACACAGGGTGAATTTTGGGGGACATTTCCAGAAAAAAAAAAAAGTGTCTTATGGGGGCGGGAATTACAATATAGGACTATTCCTACAGCATATTTCAGATCTTTCTGACCACTTGTGGCTGAAATGGAAAATATGGGGAAAACGTTCCTGGGCAACACATCAACTTATTAATAAAGTTATGCATAACTTTTAATGGCCAACTTAATAAAATGGAACCCAAAAACATACCAAATACAAATGCTGAATTCTCTGCATGCCTAACAATTACAATTATATTATATCTGAATATATCCTGTCATAGACAGTTTTTATTATTCTGACATACAATTAATCAACGCTGTGGTAAATGTGGGCAATTTTACACTAAAAGATCATGTTAATTAATGGGTACACTAATGACATGATGCTTGCACATGTTTAGAATAAAGCGGAACATGATTTTTATATTAAAACTATGCTTGTATAATATGAGATCTCAATGTACATTACCTCTTCCACCAAGCCCTTTAGACATTTCTGCCATCTCATATAACTTAGGATTAATGACTTGGTTTGCCTCTCGAAGGACAGCCACTAGGTCAGAGGCTTGCCTGGCATTGCCAGGTGTGAAGAACGTGTAGGCTGTACCAGTACGCTGAGAGCGACCTGTACGTCCAATACGATGCACATAGTCCTCTGAACTTGAGGGGTAATCAAAGTTGATGACAAACTTGACATCTTCTACATCTGCAACAGTTCACCCTTTGAATTAATCCAAAAGTTGATCTTACAAACCCAAAAATTTAATTTGATAAGGTTATTAATAAAATAATGAGTTTAAGGATTACCTACAAAACTAAAAATTTAACTGTCATTGTTAATGGTAAAATCAAATTGTACTTCATTAACTAAAAACATAAGCAAGGAACTTAAAAAAGTCCTGTAATAGAAAATGTCACGTTAAGTACAGTCCTGACAACAGTTGGCATTACCTGACTAACACATCTAGGAACAGACAGTGAGGCAGGTCTCAGGTGCACACTCCCACGCAAACCTTGCGAATTTCTCAGCTAACCTATGAGGAATTTCCTCTGATCCATCAACTAAAATCCAAATGGAAGCCACAACTCACGTTCAGAGCATGCACCTGGCCATCCCCAACACGTTCCACACGGCCTTCCTATGCATGCCAATCGCCCGGCACACAGGCGGAGCACACTACTGACCCGGTGGGCCTTGAGACACGGCGGAGAACAGCCGACAGACGGGCCCCCGGGTGGGCAAGCGGTTAGGTCCAGTCCGGCCCCCACCGTCACCGCACCCGAAATCCCGACACATGTGGCTAACTCTCACCGGCCTACCGGAGAGTAACCAACCATTCGCTGAGAGGCACAGCCTGAACGACAATGCAAACCACCTTTTGCATTATCTTGCTTGTGCCTCTGTAAGAAAAAGAAAAGAACCGGGCTTTTAATAAACTGTGACAACTTCTGCTCCAGCCATCTCACTTCTGCCATGACAGACTTCTTTCCTGAAACACACTTCATGTGAATCCAAGACAAAGACTTGTTTTCAAACTATGACACCTTTGTAACAGAAAGAACAGAATCTGTGCCATTTTTCTTAATGTTAATTTCTGCATGTCACTAAAATCAAGAAGAAATCGATGACTGACATTTAAGTATGTCGACAGATATTTTTCAGCAGCAACTTTAAAGAACGGTGAGTTTGTAACTGTGGGTGGGAAGTTGCAAATGAAGGTTAAGGTGGTATGGAGGAAAATATGTCCGACACATAATGAGATGCAGATGTTCTTATGCAGCAACTGGATACAATGGACAGTTGGTGTACGTTAGATCACATGAATACATGGTTCAGTGGTTGTCAACCTGCTTTGTGGCTGCAATGAATAAACGAACAAAATCAAATAAAAATTTCAGGCTGCCCAATCTGCCAACACCTGAGCTGCATACTACAAAAGTATGCCACATCAGGCATACTCCTATGTCATATAAGCACTTCATAATTTCTTGACCAATATATGGCAGCATAAAATAAACATTCAGAGTGAGTTTGTAATACGTAATACTTCAGGATATCTTGACAAATATTTGAGAGCAGAAAATAAACACTAAGAACAAGTTCAGAATGTAATACTTCAGAATTCCTTAACTAATATATGACAGCAGAAAATAACCATTAAGAAAAAGTTGGCAGTGTCATTACAACGGCACAATTATGTCACCCTTTGGATTCACAGGAATACATAAAACCACATTTGTGAACTAAAAGACACTGAACAATTCACCCTCTCAAGTCCACATTAAACAATTTTCTATGAGACAATAAAATGTCAAAAGTTACACAGGTGACACATAATTAGCAAAATTAGTTGCTCATATAATGGACACACCATAATGTTGAGTCACACTAAGTTAAAGAAAGGGAGTTATTTTTTGAAGATGTATTAAAAATGAGAAATGACAACTAACATCACACCCAAGGCCACAAAATAAAAAAAGTGATTTCTTTACAAACTTAACACATGTAAGAAAACAAAAAATGTTCAACCCCTTCAGACTGGGGATATTGATGCCAATCGTTCATTCACAAAATGTTATGGGCACCCTAACAAGACTCAGCTCATACTGAATGACTTTTAATTGCAGCAGGAAACAGAAAGAGAACATGAAACCAAACCAAGGGGAAATTCACTCCTCAGTGAAAGCAACATTTAAGATTCCTTTGACACACTACACGAACCAAAGACTGATAAGAAACTCAAAAGTACGTTCCAGTCATTAGAAACCAAACCTAAATGATGGGCATTTAACCACAAACTTTTGATCATTACTGACCTACAAGCTACTTGCAACTGCAACTTTATTGTCTCATAGTACAAATAAATGGTGAGTTCTCCCGACAGTATATCTGGGTACAGTGTACATTTTATATGCATGCGCACACTCACTAATAAATTGAAATAAAAACATCGATCAATGATGAAATAAGATGAAAGGACAAGAACATTTTATTTTAAGCTCAACAGCTTAGCACCAAAAAAATCACTGTATACCTTTCTAAATCCCATATTTGTCAAATGCAAACAGACCCCCACCCATAAACCTCCCACAAAAGCATTGTACAGCACATGGCAAAAATCTGTGTGATACCTCTGTCCTTTCTGCTCAATGTATGCACACAGCCACTAACCAAATAACATTTCCGAATGCAAGGATCTTTGACAGTTTGGCGTTCGTGTCTACCATCCCCTTTCAAATACTCACACACAATTATGTGGTTGTGTTTCATGTATTATAAGAAAAAATACAATGTGTTATAACTGAGTAACATGTTCACAAACCTACCTAGACCACGAGCAGCAACATCTGTCGCCACAAGAATTGGGGACTTGCCAGATCGAAATTCTGCAAAAAGACATTGCAAATTTCTGCAAAATTCACCAAGTACAAACAAAAAATACTTTGTATTAATGTGATTCCACAGAAGCTCAATAAGAAACAGAACTGAAATCCTGAGGTTCTCACAGGGGTGTTATTACTGAAGCCTTCTGTGATGTTGCCACGTAATAGTTCCCAAAGTTTCAGACAGCATACCATGCACATGTTCCAAGTCTGTCAGTCCAAGAAAAGTATATACAGTAAAACCCTGTTAAAGACGTTTTTGAAAATTCCAAGAAAATTTGACTTCTTAAGCAGGAATGTCTTAAAAGGATAGGACCGAAAAACTCTATTTCTTAAGTGTTTTTGTTAACTTATTACATATGTATGCCAAATTTGTATAATTTGCAGCTGTCGTAACACATTCTCACCTGTATGTGACAATCTAACCATTCTGTCTGTACACTTTCATTCGCAGTTTTATTTGCAACTTTAACCCTCTAAAGACGAAGCGTATCTGTTTCATATAAGGACTCAGTGTGTACTGCGCTGTAAACTCTCTCCACTTCGGTTACAAAAACCAATCTCTTAATGTTTTATAATGCAAAAGTTGCTGTTTGTTCTGAGATCCATACAAAACACATAAACCCAATGTGGGCACCACATAGAATTTTTTAATCTTCAACCAGGTCATATGTAAAGTTACCGCTAGGCTTTAAAAGGTTCACTATATTGTCACTGACTCTGCATTCACAAGTTCACATTACATTACAGATGTTTACTTTTCCTTGAAATATATGTCAAGCGTGGGTTGCCTTTTTCTTTTTTTTTCAAAAACAGCTGCAGTATATATCTTCAGATTCCATCGGTTCACTAGTCGGTAGACCATAAGGGGTGGTCAGAAGTTCCAGTCACTTTCAATAACTCTGCAGTGTCTTGAATTTATTTTCTAGAATTGCTGATGTAACTTACCTGCACACAGTCACCATAAATGTTTCACAATAACGCTACACCATGACGCGTTTGTATTCTTCTTCTTCTTCTTCTTCTTTTACTGGCGTTACAACCCACTATGGGTTTTAGCCTTCTCAGTGATTCTCCTCCATACCGTCCTTTCCTTACTCAACTTTCTCCACCCTCTTATTCCCATTATCTGTACATCTTCTTCAATATCTTCAATCCATCCTTTCCTTGGTCTTCCTCTGATTCTCCTGCCTATTGGTTTCCATTCTAATACTCTTTCAGGTGTTCTCTTTTCATCATATTCGCACCACATGTCCTAGCCAGGCTATTCTGCTTTTTATATATCTCACTGTGTCTGCGTTTCCTATTAGTTCGCTTAGTTCATGATTCATTCTAATCCTCCAGGATCCATCTTCATTTTGTACTGGGCTAAAGATTTTCCTTAATATTTTGCACTCAAATATTCTAAGATATTGCTCATCTCGATTTGTTAATGTCCAGGCTTCACATCCATAAGTCACTACAGCTTTTATATATTTTTAGCTTTGAGTTTCCATTTAATGCTCTTGATTTCTGTAGTTTTCCATATGCATAAAACAATGGTTTCCACTGAAGATTCTGGCTTGGATTTCACTATTGGTGGAGTTGGTTTGATTTAATTGCGAACCTACGTAGGACAATTCCTTCACGTGTTCAAATTCATGTTTTCCACATCGCAGGTGGTCACCATTAACTACTGTTCTTGTTACTTCCATGTACTTGGTCTTATTTTCATTAATTAGAAGACCTCTTTCTCTTGCTTCACTTTATATGTTAACTAGGGTACCTTTTAGTGCATTTTTATTTCTGCTCACTATTGCCACATCGTAGGCATATGCAAAAATTTGTGTACTTTTGGTTCCTATATGACCAGTGATGTTCATCTTCTGAAGTACTGCTTCTAAGACTAGGTCGAATAATATAGAGGACAGTGCATCTCCTTGTCTCACACCGTTAGTAATGGGAAAAATGATGTGTACTGATTGTCAACTCTTATGGTTGCCTTGGATCCAGGCATGGTCACACCTATGAGTTCGACCAACTTCTTTGGTATGCCCAATAACATAAGGTCATTTAACATTCTGCCCCTGTTGACGCTGTCAAAAGGTTTGTTTAAAATCTATATACAAGTTATGTAGGTGTATGTTATACCCATATGCCTTTTCTTGTATTTGTCTTATAGCAAAGATATGGTCAATGGTTATACGGTTTGCACGAAATCCGCACTGATAATCCCCTAGTGTTTCTTCTGCATATTCCGCTAACCTATCATATAGAATACCTGATAGCACTTTATAGGTAATGTTCAGTAGTGTTGTGGCTCTGTAGTTAGAGCATTCTAGTTTATCTCCCTTCTTATGTATGGGTTGTATAATTCCAATTCAGGTATTTTATGTTGTGTCCAGATCAGTTTAATAAGATGGTGGATTCTTCTCCATAGAGTTTCTCCTCATTTTTTTAAAAATTCTGCTAATATTTGGTCTGTTCCTGATGCCTTGTGATTTTTTAGGCATTTAATTACGTGTGCCACTTCTTTGTAACTTGGCCGTATATCCTTATTTTCAGCTGTGAAGAATGTCATGCTGTCTGTATCATCTGGGTTACCTGCTAATACACTTTCAAAATATTCTTTCCATCTTCTCTGAACATCCTCTTTTTCTGCCAATATTTTACTATCGACGTTTCTACGTGCATTTACTCTTGGTTTAGATTCTTGTGTTAATTCTTGGATTCTTTTATGGAATTTATGTTCACGTTCTGAAAGTGATGTGATGTTCTACAATTTCATCAACCTTTCTCTTTAGTAACTCTCTCTTCTTTCTACGACATACTCTAGCAGCTGCTATTCTTTTTCTATTATATTCTTCTTGGTTAGCTCGTGTTACGTTGGATGCACTTCAGTCTAGCCTCCTGTTTTACTTCTATTATTTCTCGACACTCTTGGTCATACCATTCTTCATTTCTTTCATTTTGCTTTTCCCCTATTATATTTTGTGCTGATGTGATTATTGTTTCCTTTATATATGTCCATTCTTCCTCTATGTCATTTGAAGGTGGTTTTTCTTGTAGCTTCCGTTGTACTTCTTGCTGGTAATAATGTTCGTCTGTTTCATGAAATTTGTCTCTGTTCCATCTTTTGTGATTTTCAGTTGTTTCTTGTTATAAGGGCTATCTTCTGTTTAAGTCTAGCTCCAACCAAAAAATGGTCAGAGTCTGAGTTAGGTCCTCTGTATGTCCGAATGTTTTCAATATGTGTAGCCCACCTCTTGGACACTAGTAAGTGGTCAAATTTGATTAATATCATATGTACCAGGTATTTTCCATGTTCCTTTGTAGATATCTTTCCTTGGATACCATGTGCTCAAAACTTTGAATTATTAGTAGTGGTATATTGCACTACTCTCAGACCATTGTTGTTTGTGGCTTCATGTAGGCTATGTCTTCCAGTGTCTTTATATATTTGTTCTTTGCCAAGTTTGGCACTGAAGTCACCTAATGTCATGATGGCATCATGTTTTGGTAGTTCATCACATACTGACTGTAATGTTTCATAAAATTCATCTACTATTTCATCCTCAGTATCTTCTGTGGGTGCATATACATTAACAAATGTAATATTATGAAATTTGCCTTTAATTCGTAAGGTGCATATTCTTTCACAGATAGGCGAAAATCCCAGTACCAATCTGCCAGCTTTCTTGGAGACAATAAAACCTACTCCTCGATTGCCCTGTCTGTCTTCATTTCCACAGTAGTATAGAGTAAATTTTGATTTCCTAATTAAGCCTTTGCCTTTCCAACATATTTCTTGGAGCGCTACTACATCCATCTTGTATCTTTCAGCTTCCTTGGCTGTAATGTTCATATTTCCAGCCTGCAAAGAGTGTGCACATTCCAGGTTCCAAATCGCATTACCATATTCGTTTCCTTGCTTCGTATTCTAGATAGCTTTCGTGAGGGCAGTCCGGTTTCCGTCACTGAGTTCTTCGCAACAGTTTAATTTTTACAGGGCAGAGTTGTCAGCCCTGTGCCCAAAACCCCACCTGGAGGGACAGGGTATCCCTTTTCATCTGGGTCATCACCCTTGACCTGTCTGGCATGGGAGGCCCTACCAGTAGCATATGCCACTGGCAGCATAGCTCTTGGGTTCATTTGACCACGCAAGCCCCACCACGTCAACGTAGGGATACCATCGGGGGGACGTGTTTGCATTACCACCGATAAATTACGTTTAAACAAGGTGTCGCATGTGAGCACCCATGCTCTGGCATCATACTGCTGTCCTCCCAGTGGCATGGCTTCCACCTCCACATGGCTTACGCGCCTCATGGTAGAACCCTGCGCCTGCATGGTGGAGCCCCGGGTGGCGTTGGCTAGTGCACCTAAAATTCTTCAAATGTTATTTGCCGCATGAGTTCCCTCCTAGTGACCGGCCAATTGACACTTCCACATTTAAGCGTTGCCAAATGCAGGCTCATGTAGGCCACGGAACAGTTAGGATATGCTTCTGCCCCCAAATACAATCTTTCGGTCATCGTAACAGAGACCAAGTAGTGGGGACTGACTGACTCTGCATCGCAGGAGAAATAGAACACCCCCACGCAATAGGACTGCGTCATCCTACCGCGTGAAACTTGTCGAAATGACCTTGGAGATTAGCCCATACAAACTGACTGCACCATTTGGACAATGCATTTTGGAAACAGAATGAATGGTACCTTGGGGAAATTGTTCAAGATTTTGATACAGAAAATGTATTAAATGGGTAAAAAATTTTTTTGTCATCAAACTGTTACTTCCTAGGCAGGAAATTTTCTTATGTGGGGACGTATTAAAAGGCCTACATGTAATGTTAATCAAATGGGAGGATTTTGGTGCTTTTTTATCCTGACTTCCTAAGTGAGAAAACATCTTAACCGGGATGCCTTAAATGAGTTTCACTGTATATTACACAGGTAGGGGGGACAACTGGAGAGGCAAACCAATGAGAGTGGTGGTGCTATGGAGTGGGAGGAATCAAGGGCGAAACAGGTAGGAAAGCTGTGCTGACCTGTGCTCAATTGTCAGATCGAGAAGCGATGTAACGTGCTGGGATGGCTAGGCCCTGAAGAGGGAGATATTATGCTCCTCAGAAACATCGGCAACCATTTACCAGTCAACACAATTAATATCCTACAAAATTAGGATGTTCAGAACTGGACTCACTCACTTGGACCACTCCTGTACAGTCGTACAAAAAATTTCAGGCACAAAACATAAACTGCTACATAATATGAGCATAAGGGTGGTACCTGAATGAATTCACCTTCATTTTTAGCAAAATGTGCATGTATATAAAGAAATTAATGTTAATACAGGAAGTTCAAAGCACATGCCAGAACAAGTCATTTAACCCTCTCATGTGATTTTATTTAATGAACATTTATTTAGCATATTGCATAATTAAAATAATCAACTATCCAGAAAATCATTTTAACACTTATACCATTTTTTGGAGTTGAAATGTGGCTGCCAGTCCTCGATAGCAAACTTAAAATGTAAAATTCCATAAAATAAAGGCCAAAGAGCCACTTTTAAGATTACTTAACAACACTACCCACTGCAAAGATGTCACACTGATGGAATGACAACAAGGAAGAATGTGCACGTGGAAGGAAATGCCACCATTAAAGTAACAATTGGAATAATTGAGAGCAAGAGTACAAACCACAATATGTTTTCAATGTGGCCTCACTAAAATAATGCAGAGCAGGTCAAATATTTGCATACAATGTGACACATTTCACACCATATAAACAAACTGACAAAATTATAATTTTATTTTAATCTCCACATTTTTTAATGGCAGATGAAAGACAAAAAGTTGATGGACCACATGGCATCAAGCAGTCCCCAGATTTAATCTTCTCTTAATTTCTTTGTGAATGGAATCTTGATTTGTCACTGTCATTCCCTAATTTTCCATATGTTCAAAACAATTTATTGGCCATGTTGTGATTCTGTCCCACATTCCTGGATGGCAAATATTAACAAACGAACTGCAGCAAGTGGTCCCCAAGTTCATCTATGTTTCTTTCTTCATGAATAGAATTTCTATTTGTCACTATCATTCACAAATATTTGTACTTTGCCACATATTCAAAATAACTTACCGACTAGCTTTATGTTATGATTCTGCCCCACATTCAGTTGAGACATGAACATACACTTAGTTTTCTCTGCATTCAGTTCTAGACCAACCTCTTAACTAGCAAGTAATAGAACTTCTGTGTTTTTCTTTCCAATGCATATTTTCTTGTCCAAAAAATTATCATCATCATCACTGGTGTACACCAAACAATGTGTTCCATTCAATTTCCATCCCATTCTTCCAGGGCCTACACAATGGTATATTCTACACAAAGTTAAAAAGCAATAGCCATAAATCTCTAAATGCAAATACTTTCCTCAAACACCCTCACTTACAGCAATCCCATTTCAAGCAACGAGCAATTAACACTGAAGCTTCTGGTCTTCTGGAAAATGATGCTACGTCACTGGGCAAGTAGTTCCTGATGTTTCCAAGGCTCATATTGCTTTTATTTTCAGTGACTGCTTGCCGTGAAAATGAACACAATACAATCTTTTGAAACACCAGGCATTCAACAAACACAGCATTACATCTTGGGAGACTTCAATGTTTGGCAACGTCATTATGAAAACCTCAAATCTTACAATATATCACGACTTAAATCATTTTCAGTTTCTAGTTTTCACAGAGAAAAGATAAAAAGTCCCTGACATCAACATTCTCCAACTGAATTATTTGTTACTATTATTCCCAACTACTTGGCACACTGCCACATTTTTAAGGAATTACTGCAATGCTTATGATGCTCCACGAATTCTGGGTCATGAGATAGCTTATTCCATATATTGCTTTTGTTGACGACTATAAAAGGACTGAAGCACACAGCTGTAGGAGGGCCTGTCCAATGCTGTGGGGCCCCTCAATATTTGTATACCTCCCACAACCACAATGGTTCAAAAAAAGTTATTATGAACCATGCCAAGAGATGGAGGATGCACTACGTCCACAATCTCATGCCCGGTAGCACCTTGCATTTATCTCTATTAACCTGGTTTCCTCATCATTACATCAGACTTATTTACCTTGCAAAACCCAATCTCTTTCTGGCTGAGATTTATCTCCATGAATGCACGCAGCTGGCCACCTGTGGAAAAAGTGCACTACACTCTAAACTGACCTTCCAAAAAGTGCAACTATGAATAATGATTCTGCATGTAGAACTCTCAAGTTAAGAACAAAAACAAGATAGAATATGTATGCTCCACACAAGAGTTATGGAGCATAATTTGACTACTGCCTTTCAATTAATAAATATCATATTCAGTTCTGCTGCACATGAAGCTTGACCCTGAATGTGAAGTACAACACTTACGCACAATACCAAGCTTTCACATGTAGTTTAAGAGTTGTGTGACAACCTTCAGTTCCAGACAGTCAGAGGAGCAGATTTTGTTACATTTTATTTTCAGTTTATCCCAACAAAATCAGTGGTTTGAAAAATATTAAACATATGGTAACACTTGTAAGTCCGGCGCAGCATGTAACACAACCAGAAAACTGCTAAAAAGCAGACTGCCACTGGCCTGCACAGAATTATTCTGATTTTCACCCACACTTGTAACAGGATGCAGGTACAGTTTTTTAATATTCCCATATCAATATGAAACATGTCAAGCAAACCATAAATGCAAGTACAGTGGAGTCCATTAATAACACAGCTTATAATAAGAGGTTCAAAATAATTATTTTAACAAAGCACCTTCAGTTTCTGTATGATGTATATACCTTTTGTGCTGGAATTAAATGCCCTGAGGCACTCTGAAAAAGACAATAATGTAAATACCTACCACTACTGTACATGTTACTGGTGACGACTTTAGACAACTTGGCATTTTAAACCCCACCCCACGCACTGACTGCAGGAAACATTCAACAAAAAGGGCTTAAGTTACTTCTTAATAGTGACAGCCTACCTGTTAGTTCTTCCATTATTATAAGCCATCTTGCAGTCCTTGTGTATATTTAACTGGGATTGGCACAGTCTCGCATCCTCATACTAGCTACAATTTTTCCTTCTCAAAGTTACGCAGTAAAAATGTAGTCAAAGGCAAAGCTGGCCATGGCTATTTGCATGGCCTGGCTAGCCACAGCTATTAGCAGTGAATTTCCCTTATGGTTTCCTTTGTGCCATACATTTACCATTTGTGACCTTTTTCAAGACAGTACACTTCTACTACCATGCTTGTAATGTGCCATATATGAAATCTCAATATTCTGAAAACCACATTCTACTTTCTTAGTGGTTATACCGACTTCGTAATTTACCAGCATATATCATCTGTAGTCTGTGTTGTGCAACAGCTCTTAATTTCTTTGATAATCCCTTTCTGTCACTACTTATAATGTGACATTCATAAAACTATCCTGTTTGATACTTAAGGCTATACTTATTTTTGCAAATACAAATCTGGCCATAATCAGCACTCACCATAATGAAAAATTTTCATGCCATCACCAACAAACATTATACTGGAGGTTCACTGTATCAACCAAACACATACTCTGAAATAATGTGAACAATAAATACACAATGGAGACTACTTTCCCTTATACACCTAGTAAACAAACATCAATTTCACATAACTACCTACTGTTAGGGAATATTTATTAAAATGGTAAGAAGTCAAAATTAATAATCAGCATTTAAAGCTTCAATCTTCACTCTTACTACAGGCACACTAGAAAAGAATAAAACAGAACTCTACATAGTATAAATGTGATCAAGATTTTCTTTTACTTTTCATGTCACAGGCTGCACAGGCCTAAGTTCAAAAACATTTTCATATGTAAAATATTCCACTTTGTAAATGTATACATAACACCCATTTTCTTTAATAATCCTCTCAACCACAAAACTATGACCAAAGTACTGGACGTAAAGTTTCATTCTGGATGACTTGTCAGGATCCAGCTACCCACCGATATGGCACCATACCCCAGAAGAACAGAACCCTCAGCTACAGTACTGCAAAATCCTAGGTTTCTATGCCAACCTACTCATCAATAAATGACTAAATAAATAAAGACAGAAAGAAGGAAAAATAACAATTATAAATTGTCAGTCAGGATGTCAGGTTCTTACCCATCTCTCCGCATCTTCCGAGTGATTTCATCCACTCTTCTTTTTGTCTCAATGAACACAATACTTTTGTTCTCCTTCTCAGCCATTATTTCTTTCAACAATGTGCTAAGCCTGCAATGAAATGCAAAAAAGAAGAAAAATATATTCCTTACACTGCCAAGCTGAATTCATACACCAACCTCTTGTACGAGAAGAATGTTGAGAATCCTGAGGATGGGATCCACACACTGGATGGGTGGACACCGAAGGCATTATATTCACATTTCATGTACCTCCCATAAGCATTCATGCTCTGCGGATAACACGGCAGAGGCATGCCAAGATAGGAGGGAAGAAATACAGCATGTTGCTCTGAAGAAACTAGCACCTAATGTACAGAGTGCAATAACTGCTAACACAATTTCAGAAACAGATGACAACCAACTCACTTCTGCTCCTTTTCATATTCCTGACACACATCAATGATCTGAAGAATGTTGTGATTTGCAGACAGCTGTAGTGAACCCACATTAATTTGGATGTAATCCTTCAGGAATTCTTCTGCTAGGTTGCGTACCTCTTTTGGCCATGTGGCAGACCACATCAGTGTTTGTCTGTCTGGCTGAAATATCAGATACAACCATATCATATTCCCAAGGCTCATAAAATATTACACCTGCTTTCCACTACTGCCCTGGTTTACTTTCTATACAAATGCGTGCAGCCCTACTTTAAAAAGCGCAGAACATCAGAGTGTATCAGCACATAATTCTCGTACGTTTCTATGAAAGTCTGTGTTCAAAAATTTGATTACAGTAATTAATGAAAATGGTCCAGTGTTGAGAAAAGCACCTATTTAAATGGAACTTTTTTAAATTTTGTAACGAAAAATGGAGGTACATGAATTCCAAAATGAAATATAATTCAAGGTAGTAACAAATGAAAGAAACAGCCTCCTTCATTATATCAACACATGGTAATATATGAAAGTTGCTGCTCAAAGCACTGTAGTGAAAGCCCTCACAAAGAATATAAAAGGAACTTAATAAGCAATGTTGGAACTCTCAGCACTAAGGATTACAAAGTTGGCATGCATCAGGAGGCCACAAAACAACACAATTTTAAAATAATCGGTATTCCTCCCTTTACCAACCTCCAGTATGTCATTCAACCTGTTTCTAATACCAGGTTTTGTATACTTTTACTGCTTTGGTGGAATTTCTTCAATACGCAGTTTTTTAAAATTGACTGATTTCATATTAAAATAACTGTCATTTGCAACTGCAGTAAATGCTTTGGCACTCCAGTCCTAGTCCTGTTATACATTGTCAAAACTACTAGATTTGTTGGGCAAGGCATTTCCCTTATTTGGAAATCTACAGAAACAAAGGTCATCTAACATTTAGCTCTTTAGAAACTACTGTACTGCGTATTTCATTTACTTTCAAAGACATGACACCATGCTCCACGAGCTTGATTCTATGAAACCACTGCAGAGCACTATGCAAGCATCAGTTTGAATTACCTGAAGACCACAGCTCTGATTCATGTACAGCTTATGCCTGTATTTCTGTGGGACCAGTAAGTATAATATCACAGTATAAACAACATGTAATGCTGAAATGGAAGATTCTACAGTACAAAAATACTTAAAATTATGAATTGTAGCTACACATCACACAACCTTTAAATTATCAGCTGGAAAGCATGTGGAAAAAACCATCAACTGTACTGTAGCACCTTGAAAACATTTCCATGGCCCATATAATGAGATACATATGCACAAGAACAAGTGCTCAGTTCTGTACCACACCACCTCACAAAACATACTCACCCGAATCTGTTCAATAATCTTCCGGATCTGGGGTTCAAAACCCATGTCCAACATCCTGTCTGCCTCATCCAAAACAAGGTATGTGCATCTCTTGAGATTAGTCTTGCCACTCTCAAGAAAGTCAATGAGTCGTCCTGGTGTTGCAATGACTATTTCCACTCCCCGCTCCAAGTCCCGTGCCTGTGGACCTTTAGGTGCTCCTCCAAATATGCATGTGTTCTTTATTTGTGATGATGCACCAAAGTCATTTGCAACCTGCTGTATCTGCTGCGCTAACTCACGTGTTGGAGCTAGGATCAGTGCAATAGGACCATCACCTCGAGCCAGGCGAGACTGATTGTTGATGTGCACGATAGCTGGAAGCGTGTACTGGAAATACATAAAACTGCCAATCAAAATGCACAAAACTGCCACTAACGCCAAAGCGTAGGATATAGGCTCAGTATAGCGTATAGGACATACACATTGCATTGCATTTCATAATAACACTATCATCACTGCTTGGGTAATTGCTAATTTATACAAGAGGAATATTCCATCCACACACTAGATACTTATGCACCTATATGTTAGAGTATAACTGTTACTTGCATGACATACACATTTTTAAGTTAAAAAAATCCATATCTGAAAGTTGTAATGCACACAACACACAAATAATTCCTTTCAAAGCGTACCTCCGCACCTTAGTTTTGGGTTAGGAAAATTACAGCTCTATAATACCGTACTGAGGAAGAACTGTGACTTCAGTACTTTCACACAATTTCTAAACATCACTTTCAATACATGTAACTTGTTATATTTCCCCAAATGGGTCAACCTTTCAAATCACTGCTTATTATTACTATGACTTGGCTGCACGGAATATAACTTGGCAGCTGACTTGCGACATATTTGATGAGGAAGTACCACTACAGTAATGCATGAATGTTTGACAGTTTCTACTCCATGCAAACAACAAATGCAGGTGGCTGTGCCAGAAGATGACTAATCCCAGTTAAAATATTAAAGACTGAACACAGAAGGTTGCAAGCAAGTCTAATGCAATCTTCTTCAGTAAATATCTGACATATGTACACACATACAGAAAACTAACAAACATTATTAATCCTAATGATACTCACAGATAATGTCTTTCCAGAACCAGTCTGGGCAATTCCAACCATATCTCTGCCACTGAGAGCAATGGGCCAACCCTGTGCTTGAATTGCTGTGGGATCCTTGAATCCCTGTTTCCTGCACAAATACACACACACTATTCAGCAAGCTTGTTCACTCTTAACAAATTCCACACAGTTCAGTCCCTAGTAAGAACCTAACAGTTGTTCGGACACACTATTTCCCACATTTCATGGAACCAAACATTCAATGTGTTCCCAAAAGCTTGCCATCAGTCCTGATCCTCGACCGTATCAACCAAATCAACACCTTTCCATTCCATTACCATCCATTTTAATATTGTCCCCTATCTACACCAAAGGCTTTCAAGTGGTCTCTGTCTTTCAGGTTAAATTCAGGAAACATCAGCTACCACTCAGTCCAGAATCTTCTGTCTTGGCATCTCCAATTGAAAAACATAAAGACCAATGTTGCTTGCCAATTCGTGTGGATATAAAACAGTCTCTCACACCAAGGGAAGAACATTGGCAGAATGCATTCCACAGCAGTTTGCTCAGGCAGATATTTGAGCGTAAGAGAGAGGACATAATCCCAAGCTGAAGAAAACTATGTGATGAGAACCTCCACAATTTATACTCATCACCAAATATTATTTGGTTGATCATATAAGGAGGAAAAGAGACAAAGGGCATGCAGCACAAATGGGGAGAAGACAAATTCATACAGGGTTTTCACATGGAAACGTGAAGGAAAAAAAAACTTAGAAGACCCCCACACAGATGGAACGAAAATATTAAAATTGATCTTAAAATTGGCTGGAAGGGCATGAACTGGACTAATCTGGTTCAGGAAAAAAGTGACAGGCTCCTACAGTCAACAAGCCTTCGGGTTTCATAAAACAGAGAGAATGTCTTGACCATCCAGTAACTACTAGCTTCTCAAGGACCCCACTCCATGTAGTTACATGCAGGAAAAATAGTTTGTAAATTTGAAATTGCATAAAATCGGTGTGCTTATTAACATCTAAACGTATTTTCTTCCACTACAGTTACACAGTTTTTGACATGCTAGCACCCATTTCATTAAACCCATTTTTTATATTCAGATGTAAACTACTGGTGAAAGCTAGAGTTAGGAACATTTGATCTTTCCTTGGAGGAATAACATGGTTACAGCAGAAAGTAGCCACTCTAATGTGACTTGCAGAAAGGGTCAGGCAATCTTTCATTTATGAGTGAAAAATTTTGTACAGCAAACTGAAGAAATAAGAAACTTGAGCAAAACATTTTGAGTACACCGAGCACTAGACTTACCTAATCTCCTTCATAACATAATCTGGAAAGCCAGCCTCATCGAATGTCCTGACAGGGTTGGGAATACTACGCCCTTTTAGGGTAATTTCTTTTGAGCTCCTGTATTCCTCAACTTCATGTTGTGGTTTGTTGGCAACATCTGGATGTGGAACATAGAAATCTTTTGTAAACGGCTGTAAGCGGCTCAAATCCCAGTGTGGTTTCCTAAGACTACCACCAGGCTGACGACCCTTCAAATTTCGACCACTGCCAGCACCTCCCCCACCTCTGCGATCATCACGGTAATGGTCCCTGCTGCGACTTCTCTCTCTTCTCCTGTCACGATCTCTGTAACTGTCTCTATCTCTGTCTCTGTCCCTGTCACGATCACTGCAACAGATTCGAATAAAAAAATCTGTGATGCTATTTTACCAACACAATTTGGGGTTCAACACCAATGGTCTCACAATATCTTAACTTCAGGCCAAAACATAGGCGATAAAAGCAGTCTTGTGAATAAATCTTGCGTCACCCAGCTCCGAGGTTCCAACAGTACACACAACGTATATCAGCCTTCCCCCCCCCCCCCCCACACAGACCATAAAGCAATGCTGAAGTACATAAAAAGCACTGTAAGTCCCTGAAAGCATTGCCACCCACAAGGTAACTGAGAATGCCAGAACACTTCCCCCACCTGGAAAGAAATTTATTGGAAGAAGTCTGCTTCCAGAACCTTCCACCAATGTTACCACCAAGTGGGGACTGCGGGACTTAGAACAAATGACACAGAGAGGTTACTGACCTCCCATGACAAGACCATTACCAATGAGGAGCTGCACCCATATGCCTTTACAGAAGACAAGCATATAACTTGTGTGTCCCTTAAATACTGCCTACCTTCAGGTCACAATGCTGCTTTTGAGACCAACAGCACTGACCACATATCTCATGCATTCACATGTGAATTGGAAAAATATGGACAAAACCATGGCACAGGCGATTATAAAGCAAACTATGAGAGATTTCATGATGTATGATATTTAACTGCCTGTATTACTGATTTTAATTTTATTTACATGTCTGTTACTGTATGTGCCTATGTTAAAATCATCTGGGTTGGGGCTGGGGACCATACCCTATCTCACTACAACACATGTTACAGCACCCCATGTGAACAATGGTGCTCACTTAGCAAAGATTTTCTAGAACAAAAATACCACGTTTAGTGGGGGGGTTTATCTCTGTGTGTGTGTGTGTCCTTGTGTGCAAAGATCGCAAAATTAGACTGAATGCATTTTTCTACAGCTTGCAGACCAGCCTGATGTGATTATCTTTGAATAACAAGCAACACATTTCAACTATTTTGCAACCCCAGCATTGATTACAAACATCTTACATTATAAACAATAACTGCGTGACTTTACGATGAAAAGTCACAAACTCTTGAGACAACCAAGTTTCATCTGTAGGTGAGGTGACTGACTTCATCCACCAAATGGATGAAGCTAATTAAACCTCCCAATTGCTCTAGCACACTGCAACCAACAGAACTTGCTACACAGCAAACTCCCACCAAGTTGATGCGTGCAAACTGCATACATGCTGTTATAGGGATAAGATCACTCTTCAGTTCACTTCTTAGGTTTTTGGTATGGCAACAGAAGAAAACAAGACAAGGAATGTCTATTGTGCACAACATTCCAGGCACATTCAGAGTTACTGTCCTTATTATTCATGAATATTTATAGTGAGGTCTAAATATCATCACTGCTTTCTTTTGTTTTTCACATGGAATGAGAGTTATGTTTCTAGAGTCTCTCTCTCTCTCAAAAGCATGGGCGCACGCACGCACGCACGCGCGCGCACACACACACACACATATATTTGGTCATTGTAGTTACTATCATTATCTATGCTCGCCACCCACATTAATTACATATTCACTAAATTTAGAGGCCATTACATACCAACATATAAATGAAGGTGCATATTGGGGTGACATCACAATTTTCAATCACAAAATTACTCTATGCTACAAGCTGGAACACCCCAGTACAGCCAACGTGGAGGAATGGAAGTGTCAGTCATCCACCATTCATCTAGCAATGTTTCCCGTTGTCCGTCTGTGGTGCTGGCATCTTACTGACTTCCCTCCCTCCCACCTTGCAGGAGAGGTGTAGGTTCGAAGCCAGGTGTCTCTCTCTCTCTCTCTCCCCCCTCTCTCTTGTGAGTTGCCCTCCCTCCATACACGAGGGGCTTAGGTTAGACATCACACAATGTCTCTCTCTTCATGCACATACGGCTGCAGTACCTTTACAGGGCAGGTACCTTCCACTCACGTCATCCATTGCTCCTTCCGGGTAAACCATGGTACTTACTGTCACATTGCCATACTGGCAATACTGGGGTGTCCAAATATCTAGCATAGTCTCCCTATTCTCTATCAGTTATTGCTGATATCAGATACTAAACATTAAACCTTTTGGTGACAGATTTGGACATTTAAGTTTTCGTGCATGCTTTATGTAAAATGTGAATATTTTATGCAGCAAAAAAGACAGCACTATGAAATACATCTCATTTTGTGGAAGAAAAAACAGATACTGTGCAGCATGTCTCCAAAAATTCAGTTAAGTATACCTGTCGACTTGGTGGCACAGCTGGTTGAGACACCACCCTAACAAGCCATAAGGTCACAAGTTTGATTCCTGATGGGGTCATTGGGATTTTTCACTGATTTAATCCTTTACAGTCACACTTCGGCCCCAAGGCTGACTCAGCCTCTAAAAGAAGTGAGTACCAGGGGTATCTCCTGGGGAGGAAAGGTAGCTGCTGCGTAGGGCTGACAACCTTACCACTTTCATGTGCAGCATGTCTCGAAATTCTTGGAGCCTCAACGTCCTGGAACCCTAAGGACCCATCCACGCACGCAATGAGACAGCTCTACCTTTATATTTGTTGTCTAAATATATAAAATGCAGTGTCTGGAGGGTAGTGACATGGCTGTCCTATAACCCCACAGATCACACAGTGGGTAAAGGTTATGACAGGGTACTACTGCAGAACAGTGTGGTCGCCATTCTTACAACATAGCAACAAGGTTCAAACGTGTTTTGGTAGATCTGCCAGCTTACTCCACCATATGAGTGTTGCAGAATGACTGTTACCACTCAAGACGCCAAACGATGCTACACTGCCTGTCATCATGCAAACTGGTCTGAGTGAGCAGTGATGGGAGTTGCCTAATAAAATACTGTCGCTGAAATTTGCCTTCAGTAACAACAGCACATGAAGGTGTTAGCAAATAAAGCTTCATAAAAACCTAAAGCATGTCAGTGCACTGACAGGACTAACCATTAAATGGGCAGGTACTTGAACCAATAAGAATATCAGCAGCATCAATCAACACATGACAGCACATGTAACCAAAAAGGCTAAAATAATAGGAAAATACAATATTCCTCTGAAACCCCTCCTTTCATATGTTCCTCTTCTGTAGGACAGGATAGACTCTTCTATCTATATCATTGTGTTCTTGCATATGTTGTACACATAATGCTGAAAACACCAAAATCCAGTAACACCCAACCATCACTATGCCATGTCTAGGTTCGGGAATCAGTAATCACAAACCCTAGATCACATGAGAGTTACATAAAAACCTCTCGGATTTCCCTCATACTGTAGTAGGTCTGCAGTACATGAAGAACATCTCTGCCAGGATAATCACAGCAGTTAGCAAAAAGCACAACAATGCCATCATCACTGGAGGTTTTGCAATGGGCATCATCTTAGCAGTAAAATTCCGGCTACAGCACAACAGCATATGGACAGGTGAGGCAAGAAATACAATTGAATCTTGGATACTGTAACAGGAAGGACTATGTAAGCCATGGCAGTACATGCTGCACAAGTTCACACATACCATCACACACACAGTCATCCCTCACATGGATGGGTTGGCAAATACTGCAGGTGTCAGAACAGAAATTAAGTTAAACCAAAGACCTTGAATAGTGCCGGCCTTAGCAAATGTGGGGCCTGGTCGCGATCCTTGCGATAGGCCCCTAAAAGTTATTCCGCAGAACAAAAAGAGTACTAAAACTTTGGTATACTAACATAGGTTAGGATGGAACTTAAAATGGTTCATTTTTATTATTTTTATAAACTACCAGCAGAGCACAGGGCCTGATTCTGTCAAGTCGGTCCAGTCAGCCTAAGGCCAGCCCTGACCTTGACAGCACAAAAGCGAAGACACACTGCCTGGCCACAGCACAACTCGTAACAAGATAAACTGCATGACCGATCCAGTAGCCATGTTAAAAAAAAGTGACCATAAGTATGCTCAGAGAACATACACGCAAGGCAGTAGGGCAACAGTTATCTGTGGACTGAAGTTAGATAACATCCCCCATCCCCCACTAACCTAACCTAGCCAAAGATAACTACATTCAACCTAACTATATGCGACAACACCAACAAAATGCACATCATCATCATCATCATCATCATCATCCTCATCAGTTAATGCAGGGGCACAAATAACATAAAACGGAACCCAACTTAACCAACAAAACCTCACCTAATGTCATGCAACACAAGTACAGTATTGGCTGTTGTCATGACCATATAAATTGGCTCTCTAAGGGCCAGCAATTAGTATTAGGAGAAGCATGTACATAATACAGTGGTAAGTGAAATGTTGTAGCTGCCTCATGAAAAGTCCTGTAAAATGTGAACTGGCATCATAGAGCAAAGCGTGGAGAATGTGGCAACGAAGCGCAAGCAGTTCGAAGGCAGCAGGTTAGCATAGTAGCAACTCAGCGCCGAACGACCGGAGCAGTAACGATCTGTAAACGATTTTGCATTAGTCGTAAAATTACGCTCAGTACAGCTAGTTTGACTGTATTACGATACTCATGTCGATTATGACTGCGAAATGCAGCCCCTGCCCTACCTCTCACCGAAAAGTTGAACATAGAAAAATACTCGCCATGTCATTAACAATAAATCTACGGTCAGTACTGCTCAAACAACCAACCTTAACCTTACGGTAAGTGAAATAGCTGTAAAGTGTTCCATACGGTTCGCATTTGAAACAGCTATTAAGTGTTCCATATTGTTCGCATTACGGCATCCGTACAAAACGATTAAGGGTGCTAGGGTACACCTAAACCCTAACCCTACAGCAACACGAAAGTTCCCAATACGGGGTATGATACTAACCTTGTACTGTATACTATTATGCATTAGTACCAAAGGGCATCTTCGGGTGGTAATTATGCATATTACACACTTCCAGTACTCGGTAATATACCACGCATACGGTTGTTACGCCAACACTGAAACAACAAACTGATGCTTACCTTCTTCGTTCCGATCTTCCCATATTGCTCTTCGCAACTGTAACAATTTAAACGAATACTGATACTGTTTTACGTGTTATGCTATATGCATATACGCCTACATTTATGATCGTATCTGTTATGCATACCTAGCAACCATCTCTAGCAACACATCCCACAATGGCATCCAACCGGTCAAGCGTTCTTACCCACGAAAGATGATAATGTGTGCTACTTTCTGCTGAATATTCCTACGCTAGGAACAAGAAAGTTTACTAATCAACGGGTAATAACGACAGTGGTAATAAAGCTTGCCTGTAATAAATAATTTCCCTTCTAATAACGTATACGCAAGTAGTATTTCACGTTCTAAGTTTCTCTTCCACATGCACTACTTCTCGTCACGTATCACCGCCTACTGATCTGATTGGTTTGCATGCATTGCATCATGAATCAATGCACATTAGTTTTATGATCTGTGCTTGCAGCGCAACAATTTGAATAGATGAGCTTAGATGACAGATGACCGTGGCTCAGAGATGTACGTGATATATCCGTCATTGACACGGAGCCTGAATTAACAACACGATGGAACACTAGACATGCAAATCAAACCATTGAGTACAGTGCTTTCTTCTTTCCATTATACGGCAACGGCATTACCTGCGGAATCCGTGCCCCAGTCAGGAGGTTCAGATTCTGGCTTCTGGATTCCGACACCGCGTAACTGTAAAAGACAGGGATGTTTCCTCCTGCTGCTTCCATCTTTCATGGTTGAAGCATTAGCTAAAAGTCAGAGACTAAAGTAATTAGGTCACCATGGCGAGTCATGTCCTCAGGTTGTGGAGGAATGAGACATGCCGCAGATACACATGATAGCTGCACAGAAATGTTAAATAACTACTCCCGGACAGCCAATAAGGGGTGTCGCCCAGCTTGGGGATTGGGCTAGTGGCTAATATCACTTCAGTGTAAAAGAGTGTGTCACAAGAAGTTAAAAAGGGTCTTGCACGGGGTCTTTGAAATTACCCATGCAACATGAAGTTGACATTACGATTTAGAACATAGAATATCAGGAGTCTCTTAGGTCAGGTTTATTGAAAACACTCGTGAGAAAAGTAGTTTAATACATATAAGTTAGCTTTAATGAAAGCACAGGAAGTGATATAGCACAAGGTGTGCGCTGAACCAACAAAACACTATAAGGGAATGGAAATCATCAATTATGTAGCTGATTTTTCATACAAAAGAATTTCATGTAACCAGTTTTATTGAGTAGACTTTGAAGACAAGCTAAGGATATATGAGCTTCTCAAAAATTCAGCACCATGGAGTAAATTACTTATTAATGCATAAAGTGTGTGATCATATGATTACATCAATGGTTTTGGCCATGGGTGAAGATCCTGGCATGTTCAGATCAAGAGCTGTTGCTGTGGATTGGAGAAAGTTCCTATCATGCCATGAAGTTAATCCTCTGGGAAGAAAATTTTTGTTGGATGCATGCCTGAGAGTGAGCCCAGAATGTCTGGGATTTCATTAGCTGAAGTCTTCTGCAGTTAGGGCAGACAGAACTTTGGCATAAGGCCTCTGTGACTGGCTGGGATAGACTACGTCCTTTTTAACCATACCATGGCCTTGTAACTGACAAAAACATCAGGAAGCCAGTTGTACTGGCCAAATATTGTTGGACACAAATCTTTATAGAGAACTGGCTACTAGTTGCACAATCTCAACCACATATTGCGAGAACATAACCATACAGTTAATCATATTCAGAACAGACTGCAAACTGATCTATGACACTACTCCATATGAAAAACTGATCAATGAAAGCCAATTTTCAGCCACATCACAATGTAATCACTAAACTCATCTATGGTGAAACAAAACCACAATAAGCATAGATGTGCACTTTATGGGGAAGATCATAAGGAAGGGTCTCAACAACACACACCAAATCGGAATATGATGAAACACTCAAGGAACAGAAAGGCACTGACATAGTAGACACAGAAGAACAGATGATATAAGGAGTACATCTGAATGATGTTCTTGAGGAACATGAAGGTGAGGATGCAGATCCACTCAAAGTCCAGGATGATCTGAAAAAAATGAACAAATTGGTAACACTAAAAAGATTTGTTTAAATAATGAATATGGTGACCACGAAAATATTCAAGGAACCATAAGATTATAAAGAAGTTGTCCACAAGAAACATATGAATGAGTGGATAAAGGCAATGGATATACAAATGAAAATGTTATAGAAAAACAAAACATTTAAACTTATGAAATGCATCCATGAAGGCAAGCAGTTGACAGTAAATGGGCCCAGAGTAAAATATAATGAAGATGCAAACATGGGTAGATGTAATGCTCACTAGTAGCTCAAAATTTGAGGACTATAACGTAGTTCTTGGACCACTGGCCAAACTAAGCATGCTAAAACACACAAAGTACTGTTCATCCTTTGTGTATGGGAATTGCAATTTTCAGTTCAAAGTAGTGGTGGATGACATGTCATGAGCATATTTTTCAACAAGTTTATTGCTGTTAAGGCAAAGAAGTGGTGGCACGACACTCCAACTCACTACAGTCTAAATCACTAAATATATTTAATGACAGATGGAACAGGAATTTACACTCATACAGGAAACGCACACACACTTCTGCACGAGAAACCCCATGCACCAATGCGCTACTGCATCATAGATTACTTCTGCTTCAAACCTCAACTGCTTTACATTTCTCCATTCACTAAAATTTAAAAATACTACTAGTTCTTTACAAATGAACAATTACTGTAAACGAACATGCATATGTAATCGTAATAGAGGCCTTCATTTCTGCATTACTTTCATGCCACAAATGATACAATTTTTGCACTACAATACATTACTGGCACAGATGCTCAAGTCACAGTTCGCAACATACATAAAATAGAAAAATTGATTAAGGTCTATGCCTGGATACAAAACAAAGACAGACTTTGGCTTTTCTGTGTGCAAGCCAAACTTTGGCCTTGGGTTTGTGTATGTAGAGACAAAGGTTAGGTTTTAAGTTTATGTATGGATATACACCACTGTCTACAGACAAAGGTTACGTTGTAGGTTTTAGTTTGCGTAAATCAAGGTTACTATTTGTGTTTATGGCTGTCTAAAGCAAGGTCTTGCTTTGGACTTGCAATAAAATAATGAATGACAAACACTGTCTGCCTACACACCAATGTTATTAATGTTGGCAACCCTGACATAAGTTACTGTTACTGCGTTCAACATTCTTCGAAGATGGTTTCCATTAGACAAAGCGTGCTAAGCACAGTACAAATTCAGGTATATGTTATAAATGTATTGACATGTTCAATGTAAAATGTTGCTTCTGTTACACACACAAATCTCCTTCAAAATGTCTGAGCAAAAAAATTGCAAATGCTGCAGTATTACTAAGGGAATAACTTATGCTTCTAATGAGATCTGCACTCTTCTGGGATATTACCCAGCATAGAATGGTAATTCTGTACTAATGTTTTGGGACAGCCTATCAGTCCCATATTCAAGGGTCAAGAAGCCCAAGAATAATTACCACGCTACGCTGCGTAATATCCCAGAAGAGTGCAGATCTCATCTACATGACAGCACAAGCCTGAAATCATATGAACTTATGTTTCTGTTATACATTGGATGGAACCATGACATATGTTAAGAACTGATGGTAAATTTCATCTTTAAGAACCAGATTGTGAGGATTTCAGTATGATTGCCACGGCACGCTCTTGTGAATATGGTAATGAATCACTGGGACTAATAACAAAAGGATATATCTGGTTATGTGATAAGATTTCAAATGCTGATGGAAGATCCTATGTGAAGAAATGTTTACTTGAATAGCTACATATATTCTTCTCTTGTTCTGATAACAGGGTTGCTATTTATCTAGTAATTTTGTTATTTAATATTACATAATGGAAGTGAGCTATGCAGCCTCACATTGGTCTACTGTATCAGCTCCTAGTGATGAGTGATGCTGATGGATGAATATGATGTGTTGCTGAAATGGTGACGGGCAAGAATAAACCAAAGTACTCAACATAAAACAAGTCTCACTTCCACTTTGCCCACTACGAATCCTATACAGACTAATGTGGGACTTAGTTGTGAGTGTTAGGAACTAACTGCCTCAGCTATAGCATAGCCTTGAGTGCTCATAGTTAGTTCTTCAGTGTTTTACTTAAAAAAGTTGGTTATGAACATAGTTAATGACCATAGCAGTTATACAAGTACTTCCATAATATCTAGAAATCCCTATGCTTTCACACACTAACTTTAAACACATTTTTCAATATATATCCAATATTTTCCCCTTTATGTAACTTAACAGTATTCTATAATAATGCACTGTGGGTAACAAAATCACAATCACATAAGATTCTGTGTAATACAATAATTTATTTTCAGTATTACTATAGCACCTACGGTTTGTAATCTCAAAAATATATAGAAAGAGATTATCACAACATACACAGTGCGGCTTAAAGGGCACGTATCACAGGTAGTTTACTTGGAAGTTTCCCAGCTATTGTGATTTGTACTGAAGAAAATTTGTTTCGTGTTCAAGAAGGGTTGTCCATGCAAGTACCCTTTAAGCACACACTGCAGCATGAAGCGCTCACATCAGTCACTGCCAGTAGACGGCAATAACCTCGTCATTTCATGCAACCAAACTTCAAGAACATGACTGCACTCTGCAAGGTGACACTAAACTGCTTAGTTATGAACTTGAAGCCTGCAGATTAGCTTAGACAAATATAACCATAGTGTCAATACAGTAATTCCCAAATTATGGAGAACCATGAGAGTGTTCCAAGAGTTCAACCAAATAGACAAGTCCATGCAGAAACATCCTCCTTAAGAAACCAATTTTACAAATTTCTATATTGCCAGATTTTTGAATCAAAGTACATACTTTAAAAAATAATATATTTTAGCTAGTTTATCTCCCTTGAGAATCAGCTCTGTAACATTACTTCGAATATGTGGTGGACATTAAATAAGAAGTGCTCCCTTTATTAATTTCAAGCATGATACAGAAAACTTTTCCAGCCTTCATTTCCTTTGTCTTAATCCTTCATACACCATCCAGACTCTGTCCTGTTGTATCTGCTGTACCTTTGAATTCCATCCATACTTTTTAAGGTGAAAGCAGTCTTCAGCCAAAAAGTGTGGGGATTACTGTGTTAATGTCTCTTTACTTATCTAATACTACCTGCATATACACAGTGGACTGCTGTGTTTGTTTCTGATAAATACTGAATATCTTAAAAATGACTGCAGAAGAGACAACAAGGAACAAGGACTGGCTTTATCTAATGGACCCCACAGAGTAGATACCTTTTTTTTATACCTGAAGATGGAGATCAGCTTCAAAACATGATGTAATTTTTATTATCCAGATAATGGACAATTTCCAAAGCAAATACTTCCATGACAGAAAACAACCTGAAATTCATGTAATCTCATGGTAAAATTAACTGCATGACCCAGTCAAGTCACACAGTATTTTGGGACTCAGTCATGACCACATGGTGACGATATGCAGATACAGCTTAAATGCATTCCTTGATTTTGCCAATTGATAGATGCGAGAGGGGCCAGTTTCATACTCCGGATAAATTATACCCAGAAAAGGGAGCTTTAGCATTCACTGGATAGGAGGATGTATAGGCCACAGCGCTTGTCAAGACACAGAGAAGAGAAAAATTCTGTCCCTGCTGGTAACAGTACCCCAGTCAAGCAGCCTGTAGCAAGTCACATTACTGACTGAACTGTCTGAGTTCATATGCTCACGAACATTTTGTATCACTATTTATGCAGTAATATGTACTATCAAACTACATGAAAGAAGCTATCAGGCTTTGTGTGGAACAGTCTATTGTTTTTGTCTTAATTATAGAACTGCTATATTTATGCAAGTGTATATTTTTCATTGGTTGAGTATCATGAGTCCGATTTTGTGAAAAGTACAGTAAAACTCGTTTAAGAAGTCCCCGGTTAAGAAAATATCCCGCCTACGAAGTCAGGATAAAAAAGCACCAAAATTCTCCCATTTGATTAACATTACATGTTGCCCTTTTAATACATCCCCTCATAAGAAAATTTCCCGCCTAAGAAGTAAAAAATTTGACGACGAAATAATTTTTTACCCATTTAATACATTTTCTGTTTCAAAATCTTAAAGAATTTCCCCAGGTTTCCATTCATTCCATTTCCAAAACGCAGCATTCAAATGGCACGGTCAGTTCATAGAGGTTAATCTCCAAGGTCATTTCCCCCACATTTCACTCAGTGGAATGGTGCAACCACACGGCCAATGCAGGGGTGTCGTATTTCTTCCGCAATGCACAGACTGTAGTCAGTCACCACTACTCGGTCTCTCACAACAACTGAAAAATTGTATCGGGTGGCCGGAAGCTGATCCTAGCTGTTCTGTGACCTGCATAAGCCTGTGTTTGGCAACGGCTGGCATGTAGCAGCTCACTTGCCGCTTCAAATGCCCGGGACTTGGAGGAAACGAAGGCAGCCAGTAACATTTGAAGAAGTTTAGGCACACACTAGTCCAAGTGACACGATGTTCCCCGTTGCTAGGGGGACAGCAGTTTGACGTGACATAAGTGAGTGGTCGATTGCAACAACTTGTTTAGACGTAATTTATCAGCAGTAATAAAAAATGTGTCGTGGTGTAGCATGATTGTGAAACATTTATGGTGACTGTGTGCAGATAAGTTACATCAGCAATTCCAGAAAATAAATTCAAGACCCTGCAGAGTTAGTGAAAGTAACTGGAACTAGTGATCACCCCTCATGGTCTACCTAAAAGGGAACCTATGGAATCTGAAGACGTATACTGCTTCTGTTTTTGAAAAAAGAGCAACAACCCATGCGTGAAAAATATTTCAAGGTAAAGTAAACATCTGGAATGAAATGTGAACTAGTGAATGAAAGGTCAGTAACAGTATAGGTAAAGGTGTTAATAAAACTGTGAATGAATGGTTACAGACAAAATGGTTAAATGTTCAGATATGAGTGAGAGTGTGTAAAGATAGCTGCAAATTATACAAATTCAGCATACATATGTAATAAGTTCATTAAAAAATTAAAAAATGGAACTTTTTGATCCTGCCCTCTTAAGAAGTCAGATTTTCTTGGAATTTTCAAAAACGTCTCAACAGGGTTTTACTGTACTATCCTCTGACCTGCCATTTCAAGATCGTACAGTCACTCCTAGGGTTGTATTGTACATCGGTGCTGCAGTGTTATTTCATTCTGTTATTAGTGTTTGCAATAAAAAATAAAAATATAAAAACACAATGAATTTCAAGCAATATCTGCAGTCACAGTGGTCTCATGTATGGATAAGAAAACGAAACTAGTGATATGACAAAACTGCTACTGGCTCATTACATATAACTTAATGTTTTTCTGAACATCTAAACTTCTTCCCAGTTTTATGCATGAAAACTGCAGAAGACTTTCATTTGCACACACTAGATCAAAAATAATGTAAACCCAGTCTCATGTAGTGTTTCCATGTGTGTTTTTAACACAAATATGTATGAATTATTCAAGTGATACTTCCTTAGAACAATGGGCCAATATCCTTTTCTCACTAAACCCTTCCACTCTGAGTCATTTAATTATAAATAATTTATGATAAAAAGTCTTTAAAAAGGCTACCTTAATAAAAATAAATAAAACACTTTCACAGAAATTAGACTAGTGAAATAATTTTAAAATTGTTCAGAATGGGCCCATACCAAATAGATTTGTTTCCAAATCCCTGATTTAGAGCTTATCATTTTGGTAATATAAACTACTGAGCCGCTTATTTTATGAACATTCAAAACTGCCATGATGTTTGGGCTGCATGAGCATGTTCAAACAGTTTAGTCTTGACATTCAGAATATATATTTAAATATATATATATATAATATCTGATAACTAATGTGTTAAAATGTCATAGCTAGACAATAATATGCATTAAAAATTTGTATGAACAAAAAAACATAAAATATACCTCACTAACAACTTCATTTATACAGTATCTGCAAAAATGTTAAGCAGTAAATACTTTTTGGCACACAAGCAAATTGTACATATGCAAATATCCTTAAGACATTACGGTAAAGAATAAAAATATGTAAAAATATTTACTGGTACATGAAAAACTTTTGGTTTCTAACGACTTTTAAAGACAGTGAGTACCATATTATTTGAGGTGTTGAGTCCACTATGAGATAACAATCATCATAAAACAGTCACAAACAGCATCCCTCTATTATTTCCATCAGAATAGATCAACAGTTTTGGTGCTAAATCAGCATGAACAATGAAAGAATGTACAATTCTGATGTCATCTGCTGAATGTCCAGTATCTTGCAAACATGGAATACTTTGTGGTAAGATTTACACACACTCATAGGCTATTTACAATTTACGGTTACATGAGAATGGAAAGGTGTACTACAATTTGGGTACTCATATTTTTCAGATCCATTCTTGGGATTTAACATACCTCATTCGCTTCAAGTTTATTCCTCAGTTCCTCTAGGCAAATACCACAATAGTGCCATGATTAGGCCATGCTCACTTCCAAATCCTTTCAAATTCACTAATCACCCTACCACTCAACATTAGATAGTCTCAGATACTGAAAGCGCCCTTAACCCACACAGTGCGTTCTTTTATCCGACTGCTATTCATAATATGTAATACTTCATTACAGAATCAATATTATAATATACATGCTGAAACACATTCATTTTAATTATACTTTCAATACTGCTTAAACTGCAGGTATAAACATACTGTCACAAAGCTGTTCACACTATACAGTCAAGAGATAATTTTCATTTGTACTTTCATGACACCAAGAAAGTTTCACATAAACTGGAACATGAAAGGGTTAACATTTGGCATATGTTTAACATTTTTGCTAACTTCTTACACTACAGCGCGGCTCATTAGTTTAATTTTTTGAGATCATTTATAACATGCTGCAATGGCAGTTACTTAAATACACTTCTTCTCTGAATTTTAATGTAACAAGCACGGACCATTACTATTTTTAAGCACTCTTTATACAAAGTAAATGCACATAGAGGAGGTCATGTTCATCTGTCCATTCCGTTTCCATCTTCAAAACTGCCGAATGGATCTCAATGGGATCTGGCATTTTGAGTCTACACTAATGGTTGTTAGGTGAAATTAATTTTGGTTCATAACATATCCAATTAATATAACCTCTATTTCACATAAACTCAAACATAATCAATTTTCACAAGAAATGGCCCTCTGTACAAACAACTGAAACAACATACAAGATGTAGATCTCTTGACTGATTCACAGCTTTTATCTGTAATACCTTTAAGTATGAATATTTAATGAAATTAAAGGGAACATAATTCCTCACTTTTGTGCCATCTGTAATCTGAGGAGAGAAGAGTTTTGCAACAGTAAATTTGTTTCTGCAATATATGAAGATCAAGAAGTAATGAGGCATGTAGAATATTAACAAATGTGTTCAGAAAATATGTGTACTCCCCTGGAGTTTGCATTTCCACTCACCTAGTTTTCATAGGAGAAGCAAAGAAATATTCAGAAACCTGCAGAACTAAATGTGTTGGCTGCCAACTACAAGCAACTTTAAGTACCAAATGTGCAACACCTTTTAATGCCACTGATGCTTGAAAAATGCAAAGCCATGACAGTCTCTGCTAAGAGCAAATTATGGGATTAAATTACTGTACTTGCAGCAATGTTGGAGGAGGGAGGAAAAAAAACCCCTGAATTACAACATTGGACCCATTTGAAGAGTTACCAGTACTCTGAGGCTCTGGAACTCACACAGCAATTACTGAACTTGCAGCAAATGAGACTGTGCATCCTCAAGTGAAGTTAAGTTCTCCAGTCAACTTGAACACCAACAATTTTGAGTACATTTTTCTACATTAACAAATATACATGTATTAATATAGTATCAAAATCTACATACTCTACACATATTTTAACTTCTTTTCCTGAATTATGTTCCTACCACACAAAACACAGAGCAACACTCGAGATCCCTGATGCACAAACAGCTGTAACACGTGAAATAACACAGTACCCACTTTAAGTCCTGGAACATTGAAGAGTGGTGCCAATGACTAGCAAGCAAACAGATATATATATACACACACATACACATAATCATCCATAGGGTTCAGAAGTAACAGACTCCTTCACCGCCAATTCAGTTATAAACATGAATTAGGTGAATTAGAGACTGACTAATTTTCAAGAAACTCCACATGAACATCATGCTATAAAAGGCTATCTCAACTTCATAGAATTTTTCACACCTACACTCTGACATGCAGAATACCAGTGCAGTGTCAGTGAGAATTTTTGATGTGGGAACAGTACTGTCATCATTAAACAGGCATCCAGTGTAGGGTCCACATGTGCATAGTGCCTGTAATGGCATGAGCAACATATGGACCGTATCCATTCCTAAGACAGACACAATATAGGCAACCTCATAAAGACCTCAATGTTCCAGGACAAATACTGATGTCACTACATTTCTTTGGCATTAAATTGTATATGAAGAATACTTACACTATGACATTCATTAAAATGTTGCACTAGTAGTAGTAATAGTAGTAGTAGTAAAAGACAAAGAAGTGATAGTAATGATAGTAGTAGATGAAGTGATAGCAGTAATGGTAATGGTGGTGGTGGTGGTGGTGGTAGTAGTAGTAGTAGTAGAAATCAAGAAATTGCAACATTCTTTCTGATGATGAACACATAACATTATGGAAGCATGTCCAATAACATTAATAATATATGCACCCTGATAAAAACATTTATGCCATATACGGAATACAAACTTATCATTAGTTCACCACAAAATGAGTTGAATTCCATAGACAAGAAATTTTTTAAATTTTAATTAATTATCAATATGAAAGTGAGTATTCTCAGCTGCCTAGTAGTACCCTGAGTAGTGATGGTATGCAGAAGGAGATGTAGAGGCAATGTGAGGTGTGCGATGGTAGGGGGAGGGTGAAAGGGGATAGGTCTGATAGCTGGCATGTGGAGGTGGAGACAAGATGCGGCCTGGGTCCACCAGTCCCTGGTTACTGACTGTAGACATTCGGTTCATTTCTGGAACAACATGGTTGGGAGTGCCAGGTGGGGCAGGGGAAGGAGTCATGGCACGGGGCACAGGCAACTGATGGTGGGGGTGATGAGGGTGGTGACGTGACAGGTCCAGGCTCACAACACGCAGCACTTCAGAGTGTGAGTACGGGGGAGGAGGTGGGGGAGAAGTGTATCCGTTGCCCACCCGACTGGTCATACTGAGGTCAACACTCTGCCTCTCTGGACCACCTGTTGCCATATCATACAGCACACTTGTGTGATGGTAGCGCGACACAGTCTGAGAGCCAAAATTCCCATGATGGTAGCTGCGTGCAGACATGTCAAGGCCCTGCAGCTCTGTGGAGCCCACCAAGAGTGGCTCAAAGCCGGGGCGAAGTTCTTCCAATACCTCATATTGCTTGTAAGCTAGGTCCAGTGTTAGTCCTGCCTTCTCCTTGAGGCCCAGGCTTAAGTTCTGTGCCCCCTCTCCCTCATCACTAGAAAGGTTGTCAGTGGCCACCTGATGGTGCAGTTCATAATGAGGACTGTAGCCATCCATGTGACCACCTCGCTCATTGTCAGGTGACATCTCTTCAGACTGATGCATGTAGCCTGCAGGATGTGGTGTTTCGGCTGGGGAGATGAGGTCTTCTTGATGGTGCATGCTGTAATGCATGCGTGGTGGGGATGCATAGCCTTCCAGTTGCTGCAAGTGTCCTGAAGGGGAGCCCTCCTGTGGATCAGGGGTTGTTGCAGGAGATTGCAATGTGTAGCTGTCCATGTGGTCAGCAGGAGAGGAAGGTGAGTGTGCCAGATGCCCATTCACTAAGTGATGTGGGTACAAGGACTCACTGTTCTGTTTGTCATTTGATGTGATCACTGTGGGAGAAGTCACAACACCAGATATATCAATGTCACGTTCTGCTGCATCCAGTGCTGCCTCCACTAACAAACTCGCATTGGATGATGACTCAGGCCGTCGGTAAATGGGTGGAGGTGTCTTCTGGCATTCTGGCTCTGATATATTCATAGCTACACTGTCATCTGGCTCCTTCTCATCATCCAGTTCATAGAGAGGGCTCTTCTCAGGCAATGGTCTGGAAGCTTCCAAAGGGTTGGGATCACCCAACCATTTCTTGCTACCCTTGCTCATTACTACCTTGCTTGGGAGTGGTGTAATGTAAGGTTCCAGTGTCGGGGGCTGCTGCCCTGTATGTTCATTGGGTTGAGGTGGAGGAGGTGGTGTTAGTTGGGGTGGACCATCTCTCATGCCCTTGTTGTCATCTTGACCTGTAATGATACAACAACAAAATGTGTCATACCTGAGGGTCAAAGCAATGCAGTTCAGAAATTCTGCAACAAACATGCTACACTGACAGACTTGTGTATAAGTAAAATGACATTAATTAAAAAATATGTAATAACAGTAACAAAGTGTGATGTCCCCTTTATATTTCAAAACAATTAGAATATACATCCGTTAAACTAACAGTTATCTTGTATGGTTTTACAGTGTAGTCTAGTCCATGCACAGAACATAAATCACGGTACTTCTTGATGTATAAGACACATCTGTGCATAATGGTTCAGGAAGAAGAAAGCAGCAAATTTTTTTTTTTAAATATGACACACTGGGATTTTATGTGGCAGGAATATGCTACATGTACTTGCGAATAAAGTGCTCATGAAAAGATTTGGATCTAACAGGGGTAAAGTCAATGGGCAATTTAAACCTTACCTCATGACTAAGTCCATGATTTATGAGAGCTACAGAGTATTGTTAGGATAGTGATATAAATGAAGTACAATACGCTGGACATAAATTTATGAAGGGAAACAAAAGACACACATGAAATTCAGGTACGGATAACTGCTTGTAAAGTGACCACTTGGTTGGAGAAAGACGCATGAAATTAAAAAGGATTTCAGAAGAAACAGACTGTGAAATGTCTCATATTGTCTGTATTAGTGACTTTCTACCGCCAGAAAAAGAATGTTTTTGGCATCACCTTTCATCAGATAATGTATGTACCAGATGTACAGAAAGCAGAGCAACAGATACTTGCACCATCTGTCTAGCATTCTGTACATTGAAATGAAATATTAAACATATTAAAATCTGTAGGTACATGCTTCCTTGTGTTGTGTGTTAATCATCATGGTCAGAAATCACGTTATGTTCCTCCTGTGAGGCCACATTGTGTAGTTACTCATATGCCAGACAGATCAGACTGAATCACAAGAGTATTCATAAATGAATCAAGAAGTTCTAAATTATTTTTAGTAGAAACAAGAAGTCTGTGAATAGTGGGAGGGAAAGTAGAAGAATGAGAACAGGAAAAGGCACAGGAAGGATAGAAGTGGAAGAAATGGAAATGGAAATAAAAAGAGAAGAGGAAGACAAGAACAAAATAAAGGAGCTCTATACAGGTGGAGTAATACTCCCACTGACCACTGTTGCACTCAGTGGTGGAACTGGTGGCTGAGACATCAGCTTTAACACTGGATGTTGAACTCCTCTCATCCAGCGACAACAAACTGCTGCTATTGTTGTCTGTTGAGTTGCGTCTCTCCTTATCAAAACGTGGTGTCTTTCCACGTCCAGGTTCTTCAACAGTACCACCAGAATATGCGTCAAAAGTGTAGGCAACAGAACGTTCAATAACAGGCATTGTTTCTTCAGAAAAACTGTGCACTTTCTTGTAGTGGAACTGGAGGCACTGTTTTGTTGTGAATGCTGCCACACACCCATTCTCCTTACACCTGTAACAAGAAAACACACTTAACAAACATCTTTCTGCTGTCACATTAAAAAAAAGTCTTCAAAAAGGTTAGTGACACATTACAGAGATTACAGTGGTTATGTTTCATTAACACTGCTAGTGAAACACATCTGTAATAAAAGCAGAAACATGACTTGTGGGATTTTGCACTCACTGGAAAGGCTTGACACCAGAGTGTGTCAGCATGTGAATCTTGAGGTTTGACTTATTCTGGAACATCTTGCCACAACGATCACAGGTGCAGGCCCCCACAATATCCTTGTGATGCACCTCCTTCATGTGACGTTGCAAGGCAGCTCGTGAACCAAGAAGCTTGAGACAGATCTTGCACTGGAACTCTCGAAGAACTTCTGCCATATCTGCCAATTACAAAAAGAAAGGTGGGGGGGGGGGCTGTATCAACATTACTGTATTCTGTTGTGTTCTTAGCTAGATCTAGCAGACGCCTGTTTTTAACATGTGTTCATGGTACAGTAGCAGTTTCTAATAGCATAATAACAGTTTATAATAGCATAATAACAGTCAAACACAGTACAAACCAAACACAACAGGACCATGACATGGTAGAAATTTAATATTACAAGAGTTAAAAAAAATTACACATAAACACAGTCAGAGCTTGACAGCACAATACAAAACATTTACATGGGATACTTATCAGTGGGAAGAAACAAAATACCCAGCGCTGTCATCTATGATGAATGTGTGTATATATGAATGCGTATATACCCTTGCTTTGTTATATGTTGCTCCCTTAGTACGCTTTTTAATCTGCACACTTTTATCTAAACAAGTCCATTCCTGTTGTGTCGACTTATTTTAGATGTAAAGGTAAACTCACCACTATGCATGCGTTTGATGTGGACTTTAAGTTTCTGAGGTTGACAAAACTTTCTCCCACAGAAATCACATAAAGGTCGTGTGCGTTGTGGGTTCGATGCACAGCCATATGTGCGATGCATCTCCAGGTAATTAAGACGCAGGAAGAACTGAGCAAGCAGAAAGAGTACTACAGCTTATGGCATCACATCAGATACACAGTTCAACACCAATTATATTATATCACCTAAATTTGATTTGCATAAAACTTACTGCTGTATTAAATGCACCCACAGAATCTACAAAGAGGCCTCTGGGGTACTATGGGGGTGGGGGAACAATTTAGCCATAGTAATTGTAACGTTCGCTGTTTAAGTGTAGGAAACCCATACTTGCCTCAGTCAGTTCCCAAGATGTGTTTTAAACTTAGTTTCTTCATTCCACAGCACTCTAGGCACCACTACCTTACACACATATCCAACCCTGACTCCCACCAGCACATGGCATCACTACCAACTTCAACATCTTATATCACATTGTACCAACAATACCAACATTATATGTGCCTTTGTCACGTTTCAAAATACAGGACATAAGGAGACAAATAATTTTAAGACACTAACAGAAGTAACATAATGCTACATAAAGAACAAGTGAACACCCAGTATTAAACTTTTCTTCTCGCTTGGATATATACCACAACTACCTATGTCTTGTGAATTACCTCCATATAACATATTTTTAGGTTATACAGTGAAACCCTGTTAAGAAAATTTTGAAAATTCCAAGAAAATCCTACTTCTTAAGCAGGAAATTTCTTAAAAGGGTAATTTTAATGAAATGGGAGAATTTTGGTGCTTTTTTATCCTGACTTCCTAGGTGGGAAATTTTCTTAACTGGGTTTTTCTTAAGTGAGTTTCACCATATAATCAAAGAGTATCAGTGGCCATATTATTTCAATTTTCGGTCATTCTCTCTTTTGTGTGTGCAGTCCCATTGAACTTGACTGTGCTATGATATGTTGAGGACCAAAAGAAATAAGTCTTTGGCCAGTGGCTTTACACGAATTTACAGTACCCATACCATGATGTAGATGTAAAAATGGATCTTCAGAGAAAGCTCCTGGAATTTCCTTGTGCGTCACAGAACGTGCGACAGCTTCTTCAGTTATGTGATGGACACAAAATTGTGGATCCATATTTTGCTAAGGTATTGGTTTGTCAGCATTTGACAACCCAACAGTTTATAATTACCCACTTTTCTATGAACTGTCAATGTTAAATTAAGCCCAGGAATGGCTACATAAATTTGTGTAATTGCAAACAGGAGTAACTTCACTCCCACATAATAAAACTTCCTGTGCAATGCACAGACAATGAACTAACCTTTTTGCAGTACTGGCACTGGTAGGCACCCTTGCCGTTGTGCATCTCAGCAGCATGTTTCATGATATTCTCCTTGCCCAGAACAGCTGTGCCACACACCTTGCAGTGGTACTTGCGGATTGTCAGGCTGAAGTTGGGATCATGGAACACAGTGCAATGCATGCGGTAGTACAGAGGATGTGAGAACCGTAAGTTGCAACCCCCACAGTCTGAAACAGGAGCATTGGTGAAAGACTTGCACACAGATACTCTGCTATCCATCAAATTCTGACCTACCAACCCAGTAACTGACTGGCTTACTGAGTGACAAACCAACTGATCTGCTAACCACCAATTCTCACATCACCTGAGTTATTAATTAACTAACCAACTATGTGTCCAATTCACTGACTGGTCCACTAAGCAGCCAACTACATATATGATTATACTTTAATGGAAAAATGAGCAAAACCATCTCATTAAATGTACAGCCTTTTCATCCAAAAAGATGTCCCACAGTGGGCATTTACACTAAATAGCACTCTGACCACAGCAACAACCTGGGATTTCAAAGGCCATATGCTAAAAGTTAAATAATCAGCTTACCTACTAACCTACCTCCTATCTGACCTGCCATATAACTACCTAAATAACTGATTGACTACTGTCACTGACACATTTCGAAAAAACCAACTGACCGCTCAACAAATCTGTAATTTTTGTATACACTAAAACACAGTACCATAACGCAAAATATCTGTTATTCAAGTCTCTTCTATCATTCAAATTAAAGTCAGCCTATGGCACTAGACTTGGCTCTGACATGGTTTAAAAAATGTAAGAGGTCATCTCAGTGTTCTAGTGACCCACTTGTCTTCTCCATCTTCTTCTTGGACCAACTGGTGGCTGTATCATCCAACCAATACAAAAGCTCCTCTCCCTCTGCAATTTCTGCCACAGTCACAAAATACAGTTCTCCATGCCGCACAATAGGTGCCAGGTTACGCTGCTCTCGCACTGGTGCAGGACGAACATAACGCAACCAGTTGGAACCATCAGGATCAAATGTGCTCAGGTACTGACGATCCTTGTCAGTAAACACCTGTACAGACATAAAAGTTTAATCATTCTGTACACAAAGACAGAGATACACAGCAGCAGGAATATGAAACTGCACACAGGGGGCCTATCAAACATGTTCTATGTGAGCTGCAGGTATCACCCATAGGTAATGGAAAATACCACATAAAAGTGTAAAACCTTGCATCAGGACCCGAAAAGAATTACAAGAAAACATTAAAAAGTTCCAGGCATATAATTTGAGAGCAAAAGTTCAAAATTCTATATTTGGTTTTGGAGTTCTCCCCACTTTCTCATTGCTCGGATGAAATTAAATTGTTTAAATGACAGCAACACGTAAGTTCATTACAACAGTTGCAATCAATTATACCATTCATAACTAAATTGTCAAAACATACATTGTCTTGATTCCTGGTAAGGGGGCAAAAGATTTTCCTCTTTTCCAAAATGTTCTGACCAAATCTAGGCAGACCTAGGCTGTGTTCAATAGGTAATTCACTGGAAATAAAGTGGCCAAGGTCTGAAGCTGACCAGCCACATCTATTTTGTGCCAAAGCGAAAATACCTGGACCTATACCTCCCCATATGACTTCATGATGTGCTGCTGAACTAAGCATGGTCAGGGAGGGATATTTCAAGAACTTTTAGGGCCCCCATGCTCTCGTGGCTGGAATTATAAACTCATGGATGATTAAAATAAACAAATAAAGCAGTAGACCATCAACCACAATGGTCTACTGCCTTATTTACTTATTTATTTACTTCATGCAAACACAATGGAATGTTTCAACTTAAGATCTTGGAAAACTGGCTCAGGATAAACCTCAACTGTACAATCCTTTATCTCAAAGAAAATAAAATTTCAGCTGAGGAAATATTAATTATGGTATTAAATCACAGAGTTATTAATTCACGGTTTTTTGGAAGACAACACTTGACCAAAGTCAGCATACTGATAAGTAATCTCCTCTCTGCCTTATAGCCAATCTGAGATAAGCACTCTTACTTCCCCTCACAGAATTCAAAGTTAATATAGGCCAGTAAATAATACTTCATCATGCATCCCATCAAATGATGTACAATAATTACTAATATACCTAATTCACATTTAATAGTCAAGAGTGGAGGACCCATCAAAATGAGTAACTTCATGGCTTATGCTTCTGATCTACTCTACTGACCCCACTATAAGAAAATTTCCCTTCTTGAGATCTGAAGTAATGGAAAAAATAATTGTTCTTGAGTTTCAATGTTGAGTCAGATCCTTTCCTCAGTCATTATAATTATAATATTTTAAAATAATACATACAATTCAACAGCATACACCTGAATTTATAAAACCCCTCAGCCTCACCTCCCAGATGTCTTTCATACTGAAGTCATCAGGAATGTCCATCTCCTTGATTGGCTGTCCCACCAGTGGGCCAAACTGTGTATACTGCCTCAGATGGCAACGTGCCACAACGCTGAGTCCATGAGATGGGTCACACACCTGCAGTTCCAGACCCACAGGTAGTGATGCCTCAGCAAAACTCAGCCTCCGTACAGATGCATCCATTGCAAAGAGCTTCACATCTGTTGTGCATTCTGATCTGTCAGTACCCTCTCCCTTCACATTAGGATGACCCAACTCCGGAATGCTGTCTCCCTCCATCTCCTCCAGGAATGTTCCACTATCATCCTTGTTGAGTCGGTCAACTTCTGTGTTGCTTACAGAGATCATACCATTCATTGAGTCACTCTGAGTATTTGAAACTTTTTCTGGAGTCCCTTCCCCACTAAAACCCAGTGGCTTAGTCCGGGCCTGTTTCTTTTCACTCTGCCACTGTCCATATATCACAGCATCACCAATGATTATAACAGGATTACGAAGTGGACATGCATCCTGAACATGTCTTGAGTTGCAGTCACAGCACAGCTTGATACGGATGGCCACTCGCTGCTGTGGATGCGGCAGTTCCAGTTCATCACTACATTTTGGTCCCTGCTCCCCTGGTAATCTGTCAGCTTGCCCTCTGCACTCTGTCTCTGGCACCACCTCCTGGGGCCAATCTTGTGGAATCCCATCTTGAGGTGCCTTACGAATATCATGATGTTTTCTGAAACAATCAACATTACCTTTTAACTGTAAGTTGTACTGCTGCAAAAACAAAAGTGCCAGTAAATACAAAGGTTTCCCCAAAAACAGACTTCTGTCACACATACAAGGCTATTTTCACATCAGAAGGGGAACTGCTTATTGTTCCTTCCTGCATAAACTCACAAAATTAAGCAACGTGGGCAATTGTAGGGGTAAATACAATATAAGTACGGAGGTTGATACAAGTAGGACATGTAGCAGATGCAAGGGAAATGAGAAAACGATGCAAAATTTTAGTCACAAAACCATAAAGAAAATGGTTCATGAGACTGTTTCAACCTAGGAGAGAGGAAGCAATAAAGGAAATGTGGGCATCATAAGTGAGGAGGTGCTTCATAATTTGTATAATGTTACGGGATTGAAATTAAGTTCAAATGCCATGTTTGATGGAACATAACCAAAGCACACAGAGAACAATGAACAGGTACAGAAAGAATGGAAGTGAAGAAAACATATTTGTTTGTCTGTAATTCATTTAGTGGTGGTATCATTACATCAGATTATAGCATCAAATGATTGAATAATGAATACTGAATTGGAAAGGATGTATAATGCAGTGGTCATAGCCTACTTTAAGGTATTATACTGGCACTTGCCTGGATAGACTGAAGAAAATCTCAGTCAGGATAGTTGGTGTCCTGGCCAAGATTTGAATTGGGAACCTCCTGAATACAAGTCAGGGTTGGGATAGTGTGATCAGTATACCAACTCACTACAGCCTGGGTGGTTCACGGCTTGAAACCCAGTCGGCGGGAAGAGACTTTCTCTTCTCCAGCCATCCAGACTGGACACAGGTCCCACCCAGCCTCTTCTACAATGGGGACTGGGGCTCTTTCCCATGTGTAAAGCAGCTGGGGCATGGTGTTGATAACCAACCCCACCTAGTGCCAAGATTGAGCATAAGAAGAGCTACACCTCTATTCCTATCTCTGTGCCAGTCACGGCAAGTTATGAGGTGACCTTTAACTTTACCAGAATACAAGTTAGAATATTACTTCAGAGCCAGGGTAGTGGGCTTGACACATAGAAAGCACAGAACAAAGATGACAAAATAATTAATGCACTGAATATGAACAGCAAATGGAGACTGGAAACCCCAAACATAATTGGTTATAAGGATTTTACAAAACAACTGCAGAAAGGAATTTGGAATGCTGAACTTAGAAAGCATGAGAATGGAGAACCAAAGAAAGTGACAAATCTCCAGACGAGAATTGGCAAAAGCACAATGTTACATGTACTCACTTCTTTGTACTGTGTTCCCCATGTCGGTGTTTCTTTCGTTTGTGTTTTGTGCTACTCTTAAGCTCTGTGTTTGGCTCCTGCACATTGTGGCTCCTCTTCTTCTTGCGTCTCTTGAGCTTGACACGCTCTCCAACCTCGATTCGCACCTGCTCCAGGCACATGCTCACATTATCCAGGACCGCCCCCTCAACAGCCTCATCACAGCAGTCTGCCTTAACAGTTGAGTTCCTGGGGTCACCTATGTCCTCAGCCACTGGCTCCTCCTCCTTTTTCTCAATGGGGGGATGCTCCACTGGGACCTCCTCACTTAATGGTATTTTCTCTTCCTCACCTACAGCACCAGGTTACATAATGTCTCCAGCCTATGCACAGTAAACTCTCAATTATCCAGGTTACAATGTTCATTGCGTTTTTAACAAACCTAGAAACGAACACGCTGATGTAGGACACATATTTTCAAATGCGTTCTCTTGCAATTTTGCACATCTGCCTGACTTATATGGTAACTTTTTTGAAATGCATATCTACTGCTGCTTAGCTAATCAACAACATAAATATACGCCACTGCCTTAGAGACATAAATGATTTTTCTTTGAACTTTTTCTAACATCACCTTAATTTCAGGCTACTGCTGCGATGTTGACAAGATCTGTGCTCTTCTGGGATATTATGTGGTGTTGTGAGGTAATTGTTTACCACATGATGCCATGTAATATCCCAGAAGAGTGCAGATCTCATTTTTTAACATACATTACATAAATTCTCTACCCCTTCATGGAATCTATACTTACGTCATGTACTAATTTTTTATTCACTTAGCCATTTTGGAGAAAAATGTTAAATTTAATTTAAATTTAATGTTAAATAGTGGTTATAGTGGACCAACAAGGACCAATAGCTATCAGTGCAGATCCCCAGTACTTGTTCTCACTGAAGTCTGCATACCTTCAACATGAAATATGCATATAGATGGATAAAAGACATAGCTACAACATGCTCACATTATGGAAAGAATAATGAATAGTTAAGTATACTACACTCTGTTGTGATTTATATTTGCTACACACACTTCTGCTACTGGAAACACAGCAACAACACATTGAAAAGTAGCTGTTAATTAAATGACTCGATTCTGTATCATATAGCTACATGTTTTCACTTTGTAGCCAGAAACTTCCACTGAAGTTCTTTGTTACAAGGTAAGAGACAGTCTCTCTCTATGCTTTGTCATACAGTCCCTTAACCCTGTGGTGTTTTATAATACACAATTTATACAACAGAGGACCTATATTCTCTTATTCTTTAACTCTACATTTATAGATTGGCCCACACCACAGCTGTACCTGTTAAGACACCAGTTTCTCACCACAGAACACTAGGTTCAACCAGGGTAAGTCCATACAGGACCCGTGGTGCATAAAGTAGCACAGCTTCTCTGAGTCATTTTGATCTCCCCTCATCAATCATCATCCCACCAATGCTACACTCTAATTTATAATTGCCCCTGAGATGTGTGAGAGGCTCAATCAACCAGCATATCACAACTGTGGTACCCAGTGGGGCTTCATTTGTTACTGGACTTTTGGCTGGCCTCGGTAAAGAGAAACTAACTTTTAATTTACGGGTCGTTTATCACTTATGCCTTGCTCTGTCACAGGAACTTCATTTGTACCAGGCTAATGAAATACTTCAGAATGGATGTCACAGGCTTGTGGCCTGAGATAAAAGAGGTTACCTGGATTCAATTCAATGATATTACCTTTTCTTGACAAAATAGGTATTTCAAATACCATTCCATTTCCTCAGCTTTCTGAGTTTTGTGAAGACAAAAAATACCTTTGTAAATGAAATCAGCAACAGTCAGCTATGCGTGGAACTCCAAACATTATGTTCCTAGTTAGTTTTCTTTAACAAAAAAGGTTATGAAGTTTTAAACAGCAGGATGATTATGGGCAATAAACTGGGCATGATGCAAAATTGACCATGGCTTTCTTTTTAAAAGATATTATCCTACAGTATGCCCAAACACACTGAGGAAAAAACACACAAAAATTTTCTTCAAGCTGAGCCTCAAAAATAAAAAGCAGGCATCCTAACCACCACAATGTGACATTTGGCATAATTTCCCCAGTGCGGATGAGAATAAGGACATATTATAAGTATACAGTTTTCATTGATTTCATAAAAAATTAATGAAGAAACACTTGTACCTTTAATGGATGTAAAATGGAAGATGCCTGCATTCTGACAGAATCTGTACATGGGCTGAGGAACTTGATGGTCCTTATAGAAATTCAACTCAGAATATATGCAAGACATTTAACTACTGTACTTGCACAAGATAACAACTATTTTAAGATGTTTTGTGTTTCCTCAAAGTTTCCACAAAACAAACCCATAGCCTATCTTCACCAATCAATCACAAAGCAAATGACCAACCTGGAACAATCTCTGTCTTGAAACCCTCATCTGTAGTGATGGATCCAGTAGTATCCACCTCCTCTATGACAGTACTGATCTCTGCTGCTGTGGCTGCTGCCTGTTCTTTCGTGTTCTCATCGTTCTTAAGTTGCTTTTGTTCTGCAACCATGTTGCGTGCACTGCGGCGGACATGGATTCGCACAGGAATACTTTGTTTACGAGGGCTGCGACGCAATGGGCCATCTGCTGCTGAGCCAAATGGTCGCCATTCCCCATCATCACTAATCTCATGCTGCAGAGAGCTCGTGCTAGAACAAAGTTGCGATAATTCTCAAATGGCAGTCACACCCAAATGAATATTACTATATTGCCATAACAGAAGACACAATAGAGCTATTTGACACAACATGTATTTCTTTTCTACAGAACTGATAATAAACATGCATGAAAATGTGATGTGTATATTATTGTGAAACTGGGTCTTTCTCATGCTGAGGGAAAAATAAAGATTGTGAATGCCTCGAAACAAACAGGTGATGGGAACATAAGGGACTAAGAGGGATGAAATAAGAGCAAAATATGAAAATTTAAAAAAGAAGTGTTTCATAATTCATATGCAATGGGCAGAATATGTTGCATGCATGTAAGCAACAAGAAGTGTACACAAAACTTAGGTTACAAAAACCCTTTGGGAGACTAAGGTACAACTGAGAACATGTAATTGCAATTAGTCTTACATATGAAATTTGCAATGAATAAGTTCGTTACTGATACAATAAAATCTACTGCTCCCTGTTGAGACTTACTAAACAACATACTGATTGGAATACAGACACAAATATTGCTACAAGACATGAAAAGGAGAAGAATAGGGATTACAGATACAAGACGATAGAATACACCTGAAAAGACCTGAATAATTGAATGTGTGGGCATATTAACAACCCTTGAACTGCAAACATTTGCAATCTGCTGTGCATCAACTATTCTAAGATCAGCAATCTAGCAGTCATAAATAATAATGATGAGCAGTGTTTTGATTAATGAAGCCTTTTGTCAGACACTTAGTTCCATGAAATGAAGTCCACGGTGATAAACTCTTTATTCTAGCTGAAGCCTTACAGCCACGTAACACATGTCAGGCTGTTTCGTGTTTGTGATGGCACATTTCACAGATGGCACTATTACATATCTGTCCCAGTCCGAATAGGTGACCTTTCATGTGACAGTATTTCATACAGAGCCCTGCAGTTGTCTCAACTGGTCTGTGTTTAGCACAGTGCATTAATGCTTTTGGCTGAGAGTACAAAAATAAAACTCTTCACATGTTTTTATCCAGGAACACCCCTCCAATATTCTTCATGGATGAAGAAGACAGTTACAGGATACACACTGTAGAGAACCCTTCAATCATGCATAAAGAGAGGCACAATAAAATTATTAATTCTCCACGTATGCAGTATACCTGTCATTTGTGTCCTCTTCAAACTCCCTCACTGGAATGTGATCCTTGTCATCATCTTTCTTGTTTCCTTCATCAGACTTTGGAGGCCCTGTTCCTTTTCTGCAAACACAGCAAAGTGCTCTCACTTTCCACATGACATGTACAATATTTTCTCCCATTAAAAAAACTAAAAACCTCAGAGCTAAAAATGTCTCAGAATATGATGCCCAAATATATATGATGTCCAGTTTATGCCAGGATAACATGCCTATAGTATCCAATGAAACTGAGGCAAGGATGACCCCAAAAGTGGTCTGGACATGGTGCAGAACAGAAAAATCTCTTCTGGAAGAGGCTCAAGTAAATGATCAGAACAGGTGACCTTATGTCAGTCCATCTTCAGACACAAATGGTGACATCAACAAAAAAAGAAAAATAATTCAGTGAATACACACCCATGACATAGCAAAATTATTTCATGATCGGCTGTGATGATAAGATATCTGAACTTGGAAAGCTTGGCTATGATAATCCTATCAGTTTCCTGCCATCATATTTCCTCAAATCAACAAAACATGCAGTAGTTTCAAATACTTGTGAAAACAAGATTAGGAAACTGTCTAGCCATCCAGAATTTAGAATACTGTTTGTATTAACCTACAATTCAAGTTTTCCAAAGCATAAACATGTTAAATATCACACATAAAGTTTTGCATTTTAATAACAAGCAAATGAAATATGTGTTCATCGCATTATACTAACACACTAATAAATGTACACAACTGACATGTATAAGACTTGGCATAATTTTGATACTGTATCATACCATGAGACCGCAAATACAAACTTTCTTCACTTATTTTTAACATAGAACATGAATAGTTGTTGCCGGAGTTTATACATGCATTTCTGTTCTACTTTTAAATTTTGCAAAGTTCATGAAAACACACGTGCAGAACACATATGTCAACAACGAAATTTATCGCAACTCGGTGGCATAAAAACAAACAGGATGGAGTAATCCGATCTCATAAATAATAGTCTAGCAGACGACGACCTTTTCCGTCACAGAAAATGGCGGGAATTCTATTGATCGTTAAATGTCTTCATGCAGCATCCCAAAAGCTTTTATCCCTGTACCACACCCCCATCCCTCTGCTGTAACCAATGTACCACCCCCAAATTACTCTTTCGTTCATCTACGACCGATGATAAATCAACAACTTCAGCTATTCTCCTTACACTGACTGCGGCTCTGCAAGATCCAACAAATACGCAACAAAATCAACATCACTTTGATAGTCCAGTTTCTTCTTCAATATAATCCATCTCCTAGCGTTACCAGCACCAATATATATATTGTTCACGATTCGCTTATCATTCGAGTTACGTTTAACCGTCTTTGGTTTCCAGCTAGTTCTTTCTATAGCTCTACTGTCCCTTGTACTTTTTTTGGGCATCACTACATTCTAATGTGTCCAATTTAGCACGAAAACTTTAGAATCTGTTTACTATAATATCCTATCCTCTTTATGCCCTGCCCTCAACACTTATCGATCTGCAACATGGCGAATGAGCGACAAGTAGCAGACGATTCTATTTACATCGAGAAAGGCGGGAAAATTGACGTCCGTGAATACTCGTTTGTTATCGGCTACGGATGGTGGGTATCGATATCTGTTACTTTACACGCCCCTGTCGGTTGTATTCGGAAGTTATCGTGATTCTCCTCGGCCATCTTGGTTTTAGTCGGGGCTGGAAAGTACGGTTGTTCCAAGAAGGGCGAGTTAATGGCAGCACGACGAATTACACAGTCGTCCATAAATTGGACAGCTTTAGCAGAAAGAGTGCCTGAAAACCAGAAAGGGTTTTTCACAGCGTTCAAAGCGAAATCTGATGGATATCTACGAAGGTAATTGAACGCACTCTGTACTCCTGTAGGCAAGAAACAATTTTATACACGAAGAGAGAAGGGAGGTTGCTAAAAAAAACGATCAGGTAGATACATATAACGCCATAACTAACAGTACAACTGTCTGGGAAGGAATACGTTTGAATTTAATACTATGAAGCGAATTGTTGCAGGCTGTAGGTGTGTTTAACAAACTGCCGGTGTGACGGAATTAGAAATTCTGCCTCTGAAGGAAGCTGAGTGTATGTCACTCTTAAAGAAGTATTCTTACGAACCCTTGTTTTACTAATACTGGGGTTTGTGATGTGTATGTGTGCCTCTGGTATAAGAAGGCTGTGGGTCATTCTGTGTCACCAATACAGCAGACAAGACCACCTTGCATTTTAGTGGAATTTTTTAAACCTTCAGAGTATCGTGTGTAAAGATATTTGCGAAGTTTCGTACCTCCTCTGTCTGTTACTTTCAGAGTTAGTGAATTTGGAATTTTCTTTCAATTTTCCCACATTCTGACCCCTAAGATATGTAAAACTGCTCGTAATTAGGATTTAAATGCAGCTCAGAAGTTTAGGGCATGTCCACAGCATCACTATTACGGTACTTTGAACTTAATTTATAGAATAATTATGCTTTCCTATCAGAGTTGTTGAATCTTTGTATTGTAATTGTATGTTTTATCTTGAATTCACAGTAATTATTTTCTGTTTGTGAAATCAACAGGTTTATTCTGTATGTCATATATTACAGGTTTGCACAAATCCAGGTGTCTTTAAGTTGTATAACATGGCACGCGATGTTTGTGGATCCTCAGTATGAAACTTGCTTCATATCATGTTTTTGGCAGATATAATATAGAGATGGCCCCTAAAATTTGAAATATTTCTGGAACTTGTTTCATTGATGCCTTAGTTCATATTATATTTGTTGGCCTAGAGTTCATGTAAATTTTTCTTTGACATTGTAGTTTATTGGTAGCAACTATTGCTTCATATTTTGAAAAATTATATTTATAAGCATGCTGTATTCTGTGTTAATTTCATATTGATTTTAGGGAACAAACATTTATTGTTAGGAACTGAAGAACCTTGGAGATAATGAAATGAACGATTAATTGGTCTTCTTATTCTTTAGAATGATGGCAAACCCAGAATCAGCCCCAAAAATTGACTGGGAACATTACAAGGCCCGTATACCTGTACAAGGCATGGTTGATGATTTTCGAAAGAAATACGAAGCTCTGAATATTCCATACCCATCTGATAATGTAACACCACAAATTGAGCAACAGGAAAGAGAGGCGGTTAGTAATTGACATGCATTTCAAAGGATTGTTGAAGTTTGTGATGAACTTTGCTGTTAATCAGAATAATGCTTTCAGTTGAAGGAGGTTCAAGAATTTATAAAGCAGTCCAATGCCCGTATTGCTGGTTATGAAGCAGAAGTTTCTCGTCTCAAGAGCCTGCTCCCATTTGAACAAATGACAATGGAAGACTTTAAGGATGCATACCCAGACCTGGTAAGTTATGGTAAATTTATTATAGTGCCACATCACACGTAAGGAACAGACTAGCCTTGATGACTGCTACATGAACCAAGTAATGTGTCGAATATAACTCACTGGTTAAGGTAACTACAATTAACAGGGTAATGGTGGTTCAATTCCTCTTCTTTTCTTAACCCTTGGACTTGTCTAATGCTGTTGCTAGGATATGGGAACAACACAGACTGTTAGGATCACCAGATTTGAAGTGAAACAAATATGCCATCATATTTATGCTATACATAACATTTGCAAACTTGTGAATTGTTCCTCAAATATGTTCTTCCACTCCTCCAGGTCACACTCCTTGCCCCCAGAGTACGTAAAACTTCCCCCTTTTTTATTTTTTGCTTGCATATTACCCATGTAATCTTTTTTGTTAAGCAGCTAAGTCAGTACAATTTGAACGTGGTATGCCAGGTGGTGCCATGGTTTGGGTCAGTGGACCATCCTCTTAAACTTTGTCATTATCCAGTCAAAACTGAACATCTGTAAATACCCTGATGGTTGAAGAGCATACCTAAATGCCATAAGCAAGAAAGTTATGATCCCTATGTTGTTGACACCATGCATTTTATTGAATTATTAACTAGATAAGTACCAACAGTAATGCACAGATTTAATATATGTGACACGAAGCCTTTAAGGTTCACTTTTACTCCAACATGTTTGAGTGGCGTACATACCACCATCATCAAGGAGAGAGAGAGTTCACACCGAGAGCTGGGACGCCACTGGTGAGATAAAGTCCTTTTTGCTATGTACACATTTTCTGAGTCACTCCATAGAAAGTGATGTCCATAGAGCATGGCCAGCCCTGTATATTCATTGCAAAAGTCAGAGTGAACATGAAACTCTCAAGACTTTGAGTCACATACATCAAATTTCTGCTTTACTGTTGGTACTTTTCTGGTTAAAGTTATGATCAGTTCACTCAAATTTATTAGTCAGCCAAACATTTTGAATAATATGGACTTATTTTTGGGCTACATGTTTTGGTAGCTAAGGCATAAGGATGGTGTACTGAACCAAAACATGTAACTCACAAAATAAACATTATTATTATTATTATTATTATTATCATTATTAATTACAAGGTTTCAGTGTAAGACACTCGATTGTGTAAAATCATGAAATTTTTTAGCTAAACTACATTTATGTGGAATTCAAGGAGTATCTGAAGATTGATTCAGGTCCTGTTTCACTAACAGAAAACAGAAGGTTGAAGTAAAGTCACCTAATACAACTAACAATTTTTTCTTTGACTGGGGTACATTGGAACATGGATTTCCCCAAGGACCAATTCTGGGACCTATGTTGTTCATAATATATATATATAAATGACCTCTTCCTGAGAATAAATTTTGCATCACAACCAGTATTACTTTCTGATGACACTAGGGTCATAATTTCAAGCAGAAATTTGGAAGATTTCTGTTCCTTGTCAAATTTAGTTCTCATATGATTGAATGGTTTGCTGCTAATAAGATAGTCATAAATCAAATATAATGAAGTTTCTAACAAATAATTCATCAAATTCTATTCAAATTCTGTATTACATGTTAGTTATAAAGAAAAGTATATAGAAGAGACAGTAAATACAAAATTTCTTGGTTTGCAAATTGGTAACCACCTAAATTGGAAGAACTATATTGGACAAATGCTTCCTAAGTTAAGTAGAGCATGTTATGCGATTAGTTCGATGGTCCGTATCAGTAACATCAACACTCACATCAGTTTATTATGCATATTTCAATTAAGAGGCTGTACCTGTTCCATGCCAGTATATACTTTCAGTAATGAATCTCATTATCAATAATCAGGAACATTTTCAAACAAATTCATCTATAAATAATATAAATACAAGAAATAAGCACCATCTTCATAGACCAAATGCCCACCTATCTTGTTTCCAGAAAAATAACTTTTATGCTGGCATCAAAATTTTACCGTTTTACCAAGTAGTCTCACAATCATTAAGAATGAAAAGGCAAAATTTAAAGTAGCCTTAAGAAAATACTCCTTTTATTCTGTAGATGAATTTTTTTATGTGTAAAGTTGATCTATAATACTGCTTTGTAAAATGTTTATAGTATTTTATGCTGTAAACATTGTGTATATTTGTATTTATGGCTTGTTCGACATCCTATTGTCTTTGTGACACATACGGATGCATGGAATGTATATGTATGTATATATATATGTACACTTGGGAAGTGAACAGGACACAACAGTGTGCATGCCTGTTTATGCAGTGGTCATGATCACCTTTTGTTGCAGGCCTTAGACCCACTGAACAAACCAACATACTGGCCTCACACTCCAGAGGAGCAATTGGATTATGATACAAAGGCACCTCAAGATGCAGCACATCACTGAAGAAAAATTTTTGACTTAATATAGCGGCATTAGCTCCTGCCTTATGTTGTATGTTAGCAATGTTGAATCAAAATAAATGTTAATTATATGTTAGCATTCTTGTACTTGTTGAAACCTCTACCAGAATACCGTGAATTTTCATTATGTCAAATGTTGGATGATTCATTGATTGACGGGTACCTCTGGGGTGCTCCATAAGGTTAAAAAAAATTAACACCATCAGCCACTTTATAAACATTAAAGGGGTAAGCCATTGCTTTATTTTATTAAGCATGTGAATGGAATTGTATAATTGCTTCATAGTGTCCTGTAACAAGCATAGGGAACATACAACATTCAAATACAGCCTTTCATCATATTTTCATTTTGTAAAGACAGGTGTACAGTATTATGACCCTGTCCACCTTCCTAAAGCCTTCAATAGGCTTGGAATAAATATTATGCTATGTAGGTCATTCAAGTTTAAACGAGAATTTAGTTCCCTTTCGAGCAGATATCAACTTGTATGAACATGCATGTGCTGACAAGTTAAGACATGTTTAAACTTGCAATCCGCACTAGTCAGGTCCCTCTCCACCTCAACCATCAGATGCAATCAGGATGGCAGAACAAGAAGTACTCAGCAGTGTTGCACAGCATTTAATTATCAAATTTCTCACAAGGGAAGGCCTCATTCCTTCTGAAATCTGTACCAGGCTTGAAGCACAGTTTGGGGATGAATGTTTGTCATAGCCAAGGGTCTCAGCTGCCTGAAATCATCTCAACACAGATGAGACCATGTTGAAAATGAACTTCACGCTCAGCGATCAAGAACTTCTGTCAAACCAGACAACATTTTGAAAACTGGGGAACTTATTCAGGCTAATTGTCGAATAACTGTTCTTGAACTGTCACAGGAAGTAGGGATTAGTGTAGGGAGTGTTGAAGAAATTCTGCACAAGTTGGTAGTCAGTAAAGTGAGTGCAAGGTGGGTCCCATGGTTCCTGAGAACAGAGCACGGGGAAAGACTTTTAGTGGCCATTACTCAAATTCTGCAACAATACAAGAGAGGAGGAGTCGAATTTTTGGACTCAGTTGTGACCTCTCATGAGACTTGGGTCTGCTACTTCACTCCTGAATCAAAAGAGCAAATAAGCAGTGGAAACACATCCATTCTCCACCCCCAGAAAAAAGTGCAAACAATTTTTTCAGCGAGGATGATCATTGCTACTGTGTTCTGGGATTAAGAGGGTGTCCTTCAAATGGGCTTTCTCATTGGCCAAAAAACCATCAATGCGCAGTATTATTCAACTCTCCTGAATGAAAAAGTGAAGCTGGCAATACGCTCAAAGCGAAGAAAGAGGTAGGATTCAGTTTGCTTCCTCCAAGACAAGGCTTGTCCTCACACTGCTGCTTTAATGATGGCAACTCTACCCAAACTGAAGTGGGATGTACTGCCTCATCCAGCGTACAGTCCAGACTTAGCTCCTTCTGATTATCATTCGTTCGGACAAATGAAGGGGCTTTTAGGAGGCAAGAGATTCCAGAATAAATGGCGAGGTCATTGCAGGTGTGCAATGTGGATACAAGAGCCATCAAAAACCTTTGAAACCAGAATTAAAAGCTACCAGAGAGTTGGCCCAAGTGCATTGCAGTCAACGGGGACTACACTGAAAAGTGTGTAAAACTTTTCCATTTTGTTGTGAATAAATTTTTTAGAAATGGGTTCTCGTTTAAATTTGAACATCCCTCGCACTACAGGTGATTGAACATTTGTGCTATTTCCTTTACCAGTAACATCCACACTCTTGGCTACTGTACTATATTGCAGGTCTGACAGAAGTACTGGTGTGCTGTGGAAAATGAGAATTTTTACTACAGATTGTTATAACCAAGCATGCATAATGTTAACTTTCTTGTACCAGAATTAAATGCCCAGGGTAATCTCAGTGTGATGACTATTTAATATCCAGTTACTCTGCATTCTATTGGTGAAAATTTTTGGCGCCCAGTCTTTTAAATGCAAACTGCATGTCAATTCTGGTCAACCAGCAGCATGAAAAGGTTAAGTCAGGCAACCATAAACCTACAGTGTATTATAGCATCTCACTACACAAGCAGGATTCACTTTTGTCTTTGAAACTCACTGCTCTCAGGTGCAGTCCGTGTGCACTATACCATAGTCATGTGGGAGAGTTGCAGTATAGCTCCCTGCATTCTGGATCTTGCTACTAAATGGACGTGATTAGCTTCACCCCATGACCACTCTATCCCCAGGGAAGGAACCGCATTAACCTGCTGAATAGGAAGCTAGGTGGGTCCATGTTTGGTTTCAGCCCCTTTGGGATGACAAGTGTTTTCACCTGCCAGGAATCAAATTACAACTCCTTGCCAAACCAGACCGTGGCATAGTCTGTAAAACAAAATTGCTATTTCATCTCAGCAGAAGATATGCTAAACAGTCATAAAAAAGAACCACATCCTTTATCATTATAGTCCTTATGAAGGACTCTGGAAATTTGTTTCATCACACCTTTCCTGCCCCCCCCCCCCGAAGTGAAGCATGCCAACTTATGAAATTATTCAGCACACTCCCCTGTCCCCCCCCCCCACACACATTTGCAACTCAAGAATGCACTGCTAAAGTAACAGCTTAAAACTACACTTACAGGTCACACCTGCCGAAGTATAACTACATGTAATGTTTCAATAGTCACTACAAAGATATATGACTGAAAAATGTCTATGCCGGACATTTAAAGCTTATACATATTGGTTCTATTTACAGTTTCCCCAGAACTGTTATATATATTTGAAAGTAACACAACAAAATTGCATACAGTGTACTGTGTGATGTACACAAAGTTCACCATGGTTTCCTTTACATTCAAAAATGGTTTCACAGGACACATGTAAATGTAAATTCATGTATTCCTACTAGGACAGTACAGCCTTCCCTCCATGAATTTGTTCAGAATTCACACTTCTTCAAGACCACTATATGCAAACATCATATATCAGATTTTGCCCAACTGAATGTAGAGAGTCTAGAAAGTAACCCATGGCTTGCACTGTGCAGACTGTTTGCTCAACATAATTGTACAGAAATTTTCTGATTTGGATTTGACCCATATGGGACACAAAATGTTGGAAACACGGGCAAAATTTCATTTACATCCTTCAGTAAATGTGGCTTTCACTGCACACATTTTCATGAAACTCATTACTCACTGGTATTATGTGGAGACACTTCACCCAATTCAGTCAAGAAATCCAGAAAGTGCATGTAGAAGTTCACTTATGCCTCAAAATGTCACTTAACTGATTTTCATGAAACTGGCATATGTTCAAAGAAATTTTGTAAAGAGCTCCTAAAGCAGATCACATGAAAACAGGTATGACTAACAGTTTAGTCATCAAGACGAGGTAAAGAGATGGACGGACAGGGCCTCCATCGAAAAGATTTCTTAAAACTGTAGAGAATTCCTAAAAATCTCAGAATCACATAATCCAATAAAAAAGTAGGATATTGTAGATATAAATGCACAAAAATTCCATGTTTGTATCTTTCAGAATGACAGCCACATCCCAAAATCAGCAGCAAATTAATGTGGCTCACTATTGCTACCATTCGTCAAATAGACTAAATATAAATAGACTGATCATTTTATGCACCACTTCATGCACGTGACCACCATCATCATAAAATTTTGCATTCTTGATGATACCTGATCACTCTCTAACATCAAATGCGCAGAACTACACCTTTGGCACAGATGAAGGGTTCAGTCCCAGAGTACAAAAATGCACAGTGATCTCACCAGGGATAGAACTTGCAGCTCTCTTAACATGAATCTGATGTTCAAACATAGGCCACCAGATCCTCTTCACCTGCAGTCTGTAGACTAGCAACAGTAACATCAGAACAACACAAGCAGAATCTTTGGTAGAGTCTAATAAAATCCAAAGGCAATGCTGTATATATTTATTCGCAATTTATAGAATACTGCACTACAGGGACTGGTTGAAATACAGGATGCATATACAGGCCACAATTGCAGGAGTAGGATAAAATGACAGGTGCAACCAAAGACACTTACTGCACAGCAGCAGGTTTTCATTAGGCTGTACGAAATATAAAGCACAGTTCTGAAATGTAGCATAACTTCAGCAGGCTACAGGTTGCCTCAACTTCAAGAGGAATCACTGCATACTAACTTCTCCCAAATCAGTACAGCAAGCGACGAAAGATTAAAATTTTCAAATTTACTCGTGGAATGGCCACAGATCCCAAATTTTCTCATAGCAATTCATTACGACTCTGAGTCAGGAGAAAATCTAGGGCTGAATATACTTATTTTTTTTTGGGAATGTAATAAAACGTGTATAACAAACCTACAAATGGTACAAAACATACAATAAACCTCATCATAAAATCGTGATGTGGATTACACAGAAAATTGCCTTTATTTGAAAATGTATTATTCTCAGAAATATAGTGAAAATATATAACTAATATGTTGTACTAATGGAGATACAACAGCCTGAATATTTGTCTTTTTATCATGTAATTCTGTTCTGTACAATAAAAAATGTTACTTTACACTGCCGACAATACGTCACACGGTACATCAGACTGCTATGAATTTGCCATGTGATAGGTGACAACACTACATGACTTACAACTCTGCAGTTATCTGCCTATTGCCATTCATCTGTAGCTGATGCAATCAGTGACTAGAGTTCCAGTGAATTCTGAACTTTAAAAAAATCTGTGGGCCATCAGTTTTATTTACTTTCAGATGTTACTTCCACAGTTCAGGACCCAGCTTTATGACTCTAATGAATGCACACCACTTACCTCACACATCCCCTACATTTACCCAGCTTCTGCAATCACACAGCAAAGTCCTGAACAACACTTTCCTGTGTATTAAGACAAAGCAATAGTTACTGTGTAGCTATAATAATTACTGGAAGCAATTTTACAGTTGAGTGCAAGTTCTCGTTAACTGTTAAGGATATGCTGCAACACAACAAAAGTGATGCAAAATATCTCCATTTTTAAGACAGTTTGGCCTCACTATTATGTTGACAAAGGTACTAAGTTTTGTTTTCTAAATGCCACAAAAATATACAAGGCGGCATGGTTCCAGGATGTACACAAACCAGTCCAGTAAACTGTTAGAAAAATGTCTGTATGCTGTGAAACTCAAAAGATTTCTCAACAAAAAGCAAAATACCGTTCTATATTCCCAGGTGAACAATCACAAATGAACTGAAATGTTACCACCTGGCAAAACCAGGTCAGCAGCCCACATTCAGCAAAAAAGAATGAATTTGAAGTGTTATCCCAAATAGTCAGTTTGGCTTTTCTATTCCTTTGACCTATAACACATTACTAAGAATCATTCAGTCACAGAAAGCTACACGTCATGATAAGCAAAAACTACCACCCTGGTCATGAATGTAAATTATTCTCTGCAGCATCACTAGCTCCATGACGGAGAACAAACAGAACATAACAAGAAAGCTCTATGTTTAAGTGGTACGTATTTACAGTTCTAACATTCCAATTTTGTTCCACATCAAGAAAAAAACCGAACAATTTTGATGCAAAGCATCCTACCCCATGAAGTTAATATGTGCCATAAATTAATCATCAAGTATTCAAGGTATAATACTTTTACAGTTAAATAAGTGTCTGATGAGAAAGTATAAATCTTCTACCATGTACTACGCAGAAATAAGTATCTTTTAGAAACAAATTACATCTTTTTGAAAAACTGTAAATTTCATTACAAATGGAGAAAAGCAGCCCCATTTTACAGTATGGCATTTCCTGTAATATGAAATGGAACATTCTCATAAAAAAAAAAAGAGAGAAAGTCACCAAGATATGTGTAGAATTCTTTAATTGGATATTACAAAAACGAACTGAAATTGTGTACTGCTCAGCAAGTGCTTATACAACACAAATTTCTGCTTTGTGGTTTGGATTACAAATACAGCAAAGATAATCTGTTTAACATCTTCATTCTAACTGTTAAATGGAAACCTACGCTGAAGAAAATGTTGAGGTACCTCGAGTCTCTATTGTAAGATGTTTTTTTGTATACCTTATGCACTTTGATACCAAACACAGCTCCTGATTTGTGGCTTCGTTCCAACACCTCAGTACAGAGGATTACTCTGGCCACCACATGAGCAGCATGGCTGTGAACTGCATTAAAAACGAAATTTCATTTTTCAAAAATTACACAGCAGATACATGTCCTGAAAAGAACAGAATAAAAGGCCTATGTGACCGGAATGTGCTGCCACCTAGTGATAAGCTCTAACACAACAGTCACAACACATATCTTACTCTAATTTTTGGGAAGTGGTGGTGGGGGTTGACTGTAGTTGTAGCCATTCATTTGCTGGTACTGGCCATAGCCTGTGTATCCAACACTGTTATTGGTCATATTGGGTGGGGGATTGTTGGGCTGGTAGTATGGTGTAGGGGCAGAATTCTTGGAACTGTTGTGCTGGAAATGGTTGATGTTTCCTGTCTGTGGTGGGGGTGGGGGTGGGGGCTGTTGTGGTAAACTCAACAGTGGAGGTGGGTTTTGTCCCAAACCACCTCGGCCACCCATCTGAGAAGTGTTCTGTCCTAGCCCTCCCCTGTTGCCAGATGATGGGTTGCCCAATGGCTGGAAGTTTGCATTCTGTTGTTCATTATTGTTTGAGAATCTGCTTCCACGATCTTGACTCTTGTCTCCCCAGCGGCTTGACCTCCCACCCCTTTCTCTGTTTGTACCTCCTCCCCTTGGACCACGGTCACCACCTCCTCGTGGACCACCTCGGTCACCTCCTCGCTCTCCACGATCTCCACCACTTCGAGAACCTCTGTCATCTCCAACCCTTCCGCGAGGTCCCCTGTCATCACCCCGCCCTCGAGATGGCCTATCACTGGCATTGCCACGTGGCCCTCTGTCATTGCCACTGCCACCACCACCACCTTTCCCCCAGCGACTTCGACCTGGAACAAATCATCAATGCATCTGCAATAAACAGTGAAGTCATACTGTGTCAGACTTCAAACCATGAAAGGATTTGAGGATTACGCAATATTTTCATTTAATACAAGTGGAACAGTGAAACTTCAGTCTCCAAAGAGGCATTACTAACAAAAGAACACCATGACTCTGTTGAATGCCTTCAACAAAAATGGCTGCAGCATGTAATGTTTTGTGCTTAGCTAGAAAATATATCCTACAATAGCGAAACTAGCAGAAATGTGAGAAGCTGTATGGTCCACTGGTTGCAAAAAGGTGACAATAAGAACAAAAATACATCTGAAGTACAACAAATGTATGGCTCGCAGGAAATGTTGTGACACTGTAGCTGTAGGGGCAACAATCGACAGAAAAACACACAAAATGAAACAAGCTGATTACAGTCCCTGTATACTACCCAGATGGAACTCTGATACAACCCAAACTTCATCAGAAAGAGATATTTAACAATGAGTGATGTTTCAGGTGGCTAAAGCATTTCCACCAGTAGAAAATGTGGACTCATGCTATGCTAAACTGGCTCAGCTGTTACAGGATTTATTCCAGGCAGCAAATTAATTTTCCTCACCAAAACAAAGGCCCTGAAAACATTAACATAATGAAATGAATTCAGAGGTCTTTACATGATGGTCTTCAGAGAAGTTTCTCCCATATCTTCCTCTAGAGTTTGTCACTGTAATGGACTACACCAGGATCCAGGCAATTCTGTTGAGTAAGCCACCCACAGAACTTGCATGGGCACAAGTGACATCAGCAGTAGCTGATAAGAATAACAACTTCAGACAATGAGACAGAGATATTTTTGCACCACTACACTACAAGTTTATGTTAAATTACTGACAGCATCATTTAGTGGCAGTTTAACAGCAGAATGCCCAAGCATGTGTGAAGTTGCATCACCAAAACCTGCAGAGATCACAACTGAGCTTGCAGCTCTGTTTTTCATTCAATTCTCCAGCTTTTAGGCTCCCACAGTAAAGCCCCCAGCTATACCAAGGTCACTCTCTGCATGAAGTGCAATGCCTCCCCCCCCTTCGCTAAAGATCTGTGGTCCAAAATATATCAAACACATGTAAGATATTTTCAGTTCAACCTGAACAAGACAACAGAAACCCGAGATATTTCTCACACACTAAGAGAGTGGCTGACTCAAACAAACAACCTTTATATTTCTCATAAAAGTAATGACCACATCACACTACCAGCATACCATCTGTTGCCATTTTGTGGTTTGCGGTCTCTACAAATAAATGTATTCCTCTTGCAATTTCTGTCAAACTTGTCTGTCAAGTGACTACTTTGTTACCGTTGTGTATGTTCAAAGTGCCAAGTACCTTTCACAATGCATTATGCTCTTTCCCAATGTGAAGAGAACAGTAAAAAGGAAGACATTGTGTTATACCATTTGAATATTCTGTATGGCAGATTTAGTGGGGTAACACATGCTTGAAAATTTCCTATTAAGAGCACACTTGTTAAGCCTTGTGCTGTGTTAGCCGAAATCAACAATATTATGTTCTGCAGATTGTTCTTTTACATGCATGCTCCTACCTTCCTCCCCTCTAACCTACCCTCTTTCCTCTACCTGTTTCCTCAATCAGAAAAACCCCTGCTTGTCCAACATCTGACTTGACAAGTTGTTTTCTAAATTTGGTTTCAGTCCACATATTCTAAATTACGGCTTGAGTTTGGTAGGATTGCGTACCAGTGTCCTTGATGTGTTGTGTGGAGTTCAGCTTAATCTTTTTGTTGCTTTTCAGTTCCTCGTAACATCTTCAAGTTTTTATTTTGCATTTTTTTGTGTGCAGCCAGTCTTTCTTAAATTGTATTATCTTGTTTCATGGGACAAGTGAATTATGTGACTGTACATATATGTATACAGGACATGTGGTTGCCCAGTTGGTTGAGGCACTGTGCTACAAACCAGCAGTCCACGGGTTCGATACAGGATGGTGTCATTGGAATTTTTCATTGACATAACGCTTTCGGTTGCACCATGGCCCTGGGGTCGACTCAGCCTCCAACAGAAATGAGTAACAGGAATATTTCCTGGGGGGTGAAGGTGGACAGTGCATAGGGCTGACAACCTTACCATCTTCATGTGATGACTGTCTACAAATTTGGGAGCCTCAACCTACTGGAACCCTAAGGGCCTCTCCAGGCCTGTCATGGGATTGCTTTACATGTATGTATAAGAGTGTATATACTCAACAGATAGCTGTAAGTATTTTGTTACTAACTTCTGTACATATATTTGCAGCATCAAAACAGTTAAACCTTGAATTTGCTGAAGACTGAAGTCTGCTAATGTGCAGTGAATAATGAATGTCTACATGCGAAACTGGGTGTGAAGAATGTAGAAAGATAAAAAAATTTATCCATGAAACTGAAACACACTGGGTGTAGAGTTCCACTCACTCCGTCCTCCAAATGCACCAGACCGTGCCATCTGTGCCATCTCGTGAAGTTTTGGGTTGATCACCTGGTTGGCTTCCTGCAGAACAGCAATCAAGTCATTTGCCTGCTTTGCATTGCTGGGTGTGAAGAAAGCGTATGCTGTGCCTGTACGCTGAGAACGTCCTGTACGTCCAATACGATGGACATAGTCTTCAGAACTTTGTGGGTAGTCAAAGTTGATGACAAACTTCACGTCCTCAACATCTGAATAAAATGAAGCCACTGCATGATTAAACTGTGGTATGTTAAAATATCACTTGCAACATCTGAATAAAATAGAACTGTTATTACAGCAATTACATAATGCAAGTAAAAACTAATGAAAATTACACGCATGCAGAACGTAATCTTAAGTCAAAGAAAAAATAATCAAAGTCGACTTTACATGTTACCATGTTTAACATACTGACATTACCTACTTCACAGTTTAATTATTAGCAGGGAGGTGGACAAAAGACAGCTGCATGTCATGAAAAAGTTTTAGAATTTCTCTACCTCCAAAATCAGAAATACACCTCCTCAAAGAATAAGTGGGAAATGTGTTCCAAGTCTTTCCTACACAATTTCCTACATGACGGTTTGATAATCGATGTTCCTCATTTGTATGTTCACATACATCCATATTGCACAGAATCACAAATTAGTCTTCCTTTTAACTCATTAAATAAATACGATATTAGAAAACAGTTCAAATAAAAGTCAGAAACCTACATTTGACATCACATACCAATCTTTTGAAAAATCTTGAACTTAGGTTTGTACTTCATGTAACGAAGGAGTCATAGTGGATGTAGAGAGTGATTCCAGGCTTAGTGTCTTAACTTCATGATCTTATTCCTGAGACCAGTAGATAATCCCTAGTCAGAAATGTCATATAAATATAGGTGTGATTCTCAAGGGTGGACAGAGCTATGGAAGTTTGCAGCAATAAATGGGGCATGTGCACATCTAACTTTGAACTAAACTAGAAGCTGCTAGCAGTGACATACAGTGAAACCCTGTTAAGAAAATTTTGAGAATTCCAAGAAAATCCTACTTCTTAAGCGGGAAATTTCTTAATAGGGTAATTTTAATGAAGTGGGAGAATTTTGGTGCTTTTTTATCCTGACTTCTTCGGCGGGAAATTTTCTTAACCGGGTTTTTCTTAAGCGAGTTTCACTGTATTTGGATGATGCAATATGACGGAGTGCCTCCCATTTTACCTACGCAGTCAAAATGTACCTTGATCACTGTGTTCCTGCCCAGTCATGGTGCTCCATAATATTGGCCCGTCCAATACCCCCTGGGTTTTTATTTGCAAAAGATGAAAATGGAATCCAGCGCTCTGTCACATTCTGGGTTCTACGACCCGCATAAAGGACAATCTGATTGAACACAAGCACCACACTTGATCTGCAGATGATACATAGAGGCAGAGCAGTCATTCTGAACATTTATGGTATATTCAGCAATAAAAGCTTCATACTGGTAACTGTCTGCTAATTTTGATTTTTTAACATTCAGGTAATAATAAATTCATAATCCTTGAGAATCAATCCTTTGTTTATGTGACGGCTCACGAGCATGTTTCTGAGTACAATCAATCATAAAACACACTGTACACAGGTCAAAGTCAAATATTCCCAGTTACCATATATTTTGTGCAGAAATCCATCCCCAAGTGACCAAATTTCATTGAAATCTATAAAACAATTCTGGAAAAAATGCAGATATCCTCATATACACTGAACCATTTATGCATTTAACCCACTGCGACAAAGTCCAATTACTCGTGTGTGTGTGGACAAATGTATATACATTCAATTTAATCAATAAAAAAATCATATTCTGTTCCCTCCTCTGACATGATTTCCTACTTGTAACAGATCACACTGGTATAATGTCACACACATAAGGTTACACAAAATTAAATTTCAAATACTGCACGCATTCTTATATCCAAACTAGCCATAGGCAAGTGGTCAAACTGACATTCAGGGAAATATAAACAGGCAACTGGATGTGCTTGGAATGTGGATTCGGTGCCACTGAACCATCCAGGCCTACAAGGAATTTAACCCCTAATGTTTGGCCTACTAAACTCATAATTTACTGAGATAATGTGCTCCCATCTCCTTTAGAATGATTAATTTAATAGATGCATTAATTGCACTACTATTTAGTCTGAACATGGTGCTGGGTAGCATTTTACTGAGATACCCTGGCTTGCTCAAATTCATTTAAAAAAAATAATTATTTATCCACAGAAGGGTTAAATGTGCTAATGTTTGCAGACTTACGGCTCCTTGCTCAGCATCAGTTGTTCAATTTATTTGTTCACCTCCCTGCTACACTTATGTTACTAATGCAATAGTTACCTTCAGATCGTCCAATACATGGAGCGCATCATAACCACTAGCACTGTACTGTAAGTCCCTACCTACTGCTCACAGGTTTAACATATTTGGGGGTAGAAGGAGGAAACGTGCGGACAATCGTGGCATGATTAAATGGCTTGTGGCTGGCTAACTCTCCCGTGGGCTTCCAATAGTACGGGCGATGCCCTTGAGGAGTAACCAACCAATCAGAGGCACTGCCAGACGTATACAGAATCACGTATAATTTTATCTTGCATGTGCCTCTGAAATAGAAACAAACCAGACTGATTAGTTGACAAATATAAAATTGATGCCCAAAGGTGAATAACAGCAGCATTAAGTTGACAGGAGACTCACATGAATAACAGCAGCATCCAAACAGATGCTACAAGGGAGAATATCATGCATACTACCACAACTCACACACCACATTCTTAAGCAAGGAAAGACTTGTGTCGAGAGTTGTCTGAACCCTCAGTGAAGATACTGAAATTTCAGTGACAGTGTTAACCCATCCACTTATTTTACCATCACAAAATAATTAAAATTTCTCTCTTTGTAATACACAAGACAAGGAGTTTATACACAACACTCAGATCATAGCAAGGGAAAAGGTTAACTCATGATATCTTCAAAATGTCACATCATGATCCAGCCTTCACACTCCTCATCTTTCCTTCCAGTGAGACCTGACAGCATCGGGCATCAGCTTTTCCTATTTTGTCAACCAGTCTGGCCACCGCTGCCACAATATCTTATACACATTGTTCACCTCCATACCCCAACTCAATTCTTCTTCTGCACAGTTTCTGTCACTTTTATGACAATTGTGGCCAAGGCTTTCTTTTTGAATTCTGGCTTTACTGTCACACGGGACAAACCACTAATACAGCTGAATGCATTTTCTCAGTGCAGTATGATCCTTTTCAAAACACTATCACCATCACCGTAAGTTTTGTTGTGCAAAGAAAAATTTCATTCACCAGCAAGTTCTGTGAAGATGGGTCAAAATCATGTACAAAATTTACACCACCAAAAGGAAAAATAACACATTACTCCAGGTTGTTTCAACACCTAGATATAATTTGCAAAACGATGCAATATCTCACAACTCAAAACACAACACACAGCCCCTTACATTAAACTGCTTACAGTGACTTGTCTCCTCAGGCTTATGAAAGCATGATTATCACATGCATGAGGGGCTACAGAATATATGATGTGGTTTACCAACAAATGAACGGTCACAGACTAAAGAAAGCTACATTACAAGTAACATAAACAGATGAATTTTCTATGGAGTTTTATAATATAACTCAGACAGGGTAAAAACCAAAATCCTGATCTTAGAGAAGACCTGAAAATATGCTGTTCAAGGATAACTCTTGTATATGGACTGTAACTGGATTCCTTTCAGAGCATTACAGATGACGGTTACAAATAATGATCGGGAGGACCAAGGACAAAATGTAGACATGAGTGAAAGCAGACAGAAATACAAGACAAATGCTTACAAATGTACAGAGCACAATGGGAAAGAATTCGGCACAGGACCCATCCTGGTCAAAAAATAAATGATGATAATAACATGTTCCTCACCTCAAATACACTAATATACCACTGGATTTTTTCCCTTGCACTCAAGATCCCAATTCAAAAAGACAGTTCACACAAATGTCATGTGGCAAACCTTGGCTACAAAATATGAAGTTTTATTTCATGAATATTTTGTTAATCAGATTCACCAAATTGGAACTAAAAGATTAACGTGCGTAAGGTACACTTAACACTGAAAATTTCTGAATGATTTGCGAGTGCCAGGTTTATTACCTTAAAATATGAGACACACCCATTTTAAAGGACTAGGAAGGAGACCTAAAAGAACCAACTATGCTTTGAAAAATTAAATTTTAGCAGCTGAACATGAATTTAAATTTAAAAAAGAAAACTAACTCAGAACCTAATCTCACATCGATATGCAGCCATTGTGTGCCTCTGTAACTGATCCATTCATGCTACACCAGACACTACAAAATGACTCCACTATAAAACTGTCCAGATAGCCTGTTTTAATGCATGACATTACCACCATTCAGGAAACATCCTTCATATGTTTTTTAAACACATAAACAAATACACCTACAATGGCAGACACGCAGTACTTCAGAAAATGTGATCAGTGGAGAAATAGTTCAAGCATTCCTAAAGTCACTAGCAGATGCACTCTGCAATTATATTCCTGAAAGGTATGCTGTTTTCCAAACACTATATCCACAACAGATGACTGCTGCTGCATTGCTCATTGTCACTACATTCTGCAGATAGTACATCGTTATCATACCAAGTATAATTCAGATTGAATTTAAAAATAAATTTATCACAAAGAACACACAACAGCAACCTGAAATATTCACACATCAAAAAATATATCAGCTCCCATGCTGTCCGGAGACCAAAATAAAATTGTATGAATCCAGAAAACCCCTTTTCATTCTCTGGAAAAAAAAAATCACATGTACAAATACACATTTCATCCTCCAGCACAGATACACTCTTCAATGTCCTCGCAGGCTCCACCCTACCCAACTACTTTTGCAATCACATGATCAGAACTTACAGCAAACAAGTGATGAACACACCAGCTATCACCAAACAAACACTAAGCTATGAGTTCTTCAGGTGTTGTAATGTCACACCTAAACAAACTCCTCGCACAGCAGGTAATCATTCACTGAAGGCTTAAATCCGTGAACATTTCAAAGCAGTATATAAACCGCTTGAAACAAACTGACACCATGCAATGTTATGCAAGAAAATTGCACTTGACAACTTAAAATTGTGTAACAACAGAACACAAGTCATGTCCAAGAAAAGGCAGCAGGGAACCAAATTGGTCAAATGTGACCAGAGCAACATAAGTCAACTCCTCTGCTGCAATGCAGTACTTACCTAAGCCACGTGCTGCTACATCTGTTGCTACCAATATAGATACCTTCCCACTTCGAAACTCTGTAACACAACAATATCACTGCTGGAAGGATGCCAGGGCAAAACAATATCAAACAGGTCACTGACCTTACAAAGGTTTCATTGTATATACTCAGTATACTGCTGGTACTCACACACAAAAGAAAATGGAACAGTGTAAATTGCCGTAAGCCATCCTACAAAACCAGCAATATTCAGGGGTTCAAATTTCATATATCCTATCTGCCAAACCAAAATTCATTCTGACTTCAAACTCTTTAAAACATACAGAAGAGTTTAGCCTTTGCATGGCCAAAGCATCATATGGCAGCTGAGACCATCCTGACACCATCCTCTTGAAACCTCTCCTACAAAACATGTGAGTACAGTTTTGACATAATCAGCAAGAACGCTGTCACCTACTTAAAAATGTTATTTGAATTATACAAAATTTACAGATACATAACCCTGGATTAATAAAAGAGCACACACAAAGTCGAGCTTCCCATGTTATCTCCAGTCTACTATGTCAGAACACCATGGAATATCAAGAATATTTTATAACTACTTTGTTAACTAATACTTCAGTCAACATACTGGAAACAGTAACACGTATTCCAAAAATTGTAATAATTGAGATCTCAATTAATGACTACAGTGCAACTGTATATAACCCCTTTTATGCGCTCCTGAAGTATTTTAGCCTGAAGATGACCCCTGTGGTTGATACTTGATGCAGAAATAAATACCAGAGACAATATTGTTGTGTTAATGGCTTTTTACTCTTTGATTTTGTAAGTAACACAATGCTAAAAGTTGAGCTGTATTAAAAGGGTGCAATGCCTTAATCACATGGGAAAAATTTGATACCAAACAATTCTAACATCTAATTTGGGAAAATGTATCATGAAATGACAGCTTAAAGGACCTTCACTCTACTTGCATCAAATTAATAATCCACATTTTTTGTTATCAGAAAGTTTGTTTCTTGACTGCAGCCTTGCATTACAGAAAATGGGCCTTCTAGTCTATTAAAACAAATGATTCCTGTAAATATCCACTCTTGAGCCTCATAAATTAACTCATCACAGATAGCATGTACATCACATTTTTAAATTCTTGATTCCTAAGACAACTTCAGGCAGTGAGGGCTTCCATACCTGATAACACATAATCCCGCTCTTGCTGAGACTTGTCACCATGAATGCTTTTCGCAGGCCAGCTGTTAAACAAGAAAAGATATTAACATTTACTGAAGCAATGAGTTCTACCAGGTGGTACACTTTTATGACAAGCGTTCCTGACCACCCCTCTCTCCACAAAAAAATGATGACATTGCCAATTCATGACCACACATGAAATGAACACGTTTCCTAATTGCACTGGTCACATCAAAAACCCCATACGAACAAGCTTCCTGATATATATGGCCTCATTATGGGCTAACTGAATGCATACTCACCCATATCTGCCGATGCTTCTTGTGATATCATCCACCTTCCTCTTGGTTTCCACGAATATAATTGTCTTACTTTCCTCTTCTTGTGATATCTCCTCTAGAAGCTTTAGCAACCTAAGACAGTTCATTATCAGCTTAAGAACAGTATGACTGACGCAGTTACAAATACAGCATGACTGTTTTCTTACATATCCTAAATAATGACAAGCCATATATTACTTTCTGTGCATAAAAAATTAATTCCCAGCACAGGCAAAGATTTCCTCTTCTCCAAAGCACCTGAAGGACCCAGCAAGTCTTCTATACACTGGATCTCATGGTTCTTTCCTTATGACTGAAGCTACCAAGACATGAAGCCAAACACTCACCCCCTCCTTGTGCCAAAGTAAACACTTTCATGCTGGAATTAAATGCCTGGAGTAATTGTCAAGTGATGAGAAAATTAAGTGGCCGCCCTTTCTTTGCATGTTATTGGTGAAAACTTCAAATGACTGGATTTTTAATCTTTAGCATACAGCCTTTTAAATGCCTGGCTTCTGCTGTGACTGGAGAACGATTTGTTTTAAGTACCAAATGCAGCACGTTTTCCCTTTCAGACAAAAAGAATGTACATTTAACAGGGCAACTTCATTCCATTTATCCAGTTAAGGCCACATGCACAATGCACATCAATTGTGATCAACTTTCAGTGTGAAATGACTGATGTGTGGAATGACTGATGTGTGGAACTATACCTTTATTCTTCCATTCACCTTCAAGGTGTGAAAATTAACTAAACATAGAAAAAATATGACTGCCTTTAGCCTTCAATCTTGATCTCATAAACACAATGATAGAACTTCAGGTTCCACAAAATGTGGGCACTTCTTGTTAGATAAACAACTGTCACTAACCCAACAGGAATTCTACTCCATGGAATTTGTTACATCCACAAGACGTAACGGGGAAACAGGATAGGCCCATCAGTGTAATCCCATGTTAGGGGATGGCTGACTGAGGAACAGAATTTTCTGCTTTACAAAGTGTCCAGACAAGATCAGAAGCCCTCCAGTTTCATATTCATTGGCTACAATGGGCTTCTTCTGCAGGCATAGAGTGGCCGTGCCATAATTTCCTCAATCTAGTGCCTAGGTTAAGGCTGCATGAAGCAATACCCTTACTCCAGCACATCTTCATGGGGTTGGCGCTTAACCCTTTAAAGACGAAGCATATCTGTTTTATACAAGGACTCGGTGCGTACCGCGCTGTAAACACTCACCACGGTTATAAAAACCAATCTCTTAATGTTTTATAAGGCAAAGGTTGCTGTTTGCTCTGAGATCCGTACAAAACATAGAAACGCAATGTGGGCACCACGTAGAATTTTTTAATGTTAAACCTGGTGGTACGTAAAGTTACCACTAGGCTTTAAAAGGTTAATCAAACACAAGGACTTCAGAAATGTGCAGAATTTGTTTTGGTCCCAAACCGTACAGATCGCATTGGAAATCTGTTTACCTGACTTATAAAAACAGGAGTATTATGTGTGGACCTTTACTGTATCCATGTGAGAAACAAACATATGAGCGCTGTGTTACATTATTTTTACCTATTATGTATTAGCTCTTTAACTGGGAATGTTGACTGTCGTCGCCGCGCAGTGGGCATTTAAACGGTGCCTCTGGCACAAATGATGACCTCGGTCGTCGTCAATATTTTGTCGATTTTGGAAGCATTTTTTTCACCCCTATCCCATGTACCTCTCAGGATTTCTGTGTGGTATGTCCCCTGAAGGTCAGAGCTGGTGTGTGCAGTTATAAATGTTCCCTCTTGACCCCTCTACCTCCCCCAACAGTCGTGATATATATGTCAACACATTCGTGAACTGTGCATCTCTCAGCTGAGTAATACCGTTCTTGAGAAGAAGTGTTTTGTTTATCAGTCGCACTGGAGTCGCGTGTGGGTTGAATATCAACAGTGTGCTATGAAGCCACTTACTAATAAACGTATGAACGGTTTTCAGTGGCGTACCGTAACATGTATTTTCAGACTGAACTAACAAAAAATACTGGAGATATCCAAGAAAATTTATGTGTACAGCAATAGGAGCGCTCACAGGCATGTCTGTTGTACTTCTGAGGCATTCTGTATGGGTTGTGCGGCAGAAATGTGTAACACACAGCCGTCTAATATACTAAAAACTTCGTGTTCACCCTTGATATACGTGGAATATTTCACAGCATTTACGTCTTAGGCTTAGATCTGTTTTGCTCTCATCATGTAAGTCGGTCATTACTAGGGTATTCGATTTATGAGTGCACAAGAATACAACTGTCTTTGTAACAGATAGATCAGGGTAGTGTTCAGCAAACAGTAGCACTAACAAAAATGACTCACCAGGTCAGGAGGAGGAGGAGGAAATATTTGCGTCCACTGTTTTTCACAGCGAAGCCAGGATGAGGTAGTAACCCAACCCAACAAATGTCCTTCAAAAGATGAACCCCTACGTTTCACACATAGCGGTTACATTGCCGCAGCTGTGGTTAGACACACAAACATTCTTACTGCGTCACAAGTGCATTCCGACTTCCTGCCATGGTCACGAAGGCTTGATAACCCAAGCCACTAGAGGCTGACAGAGACCCAACCAAGGCGAGGAATATGACTGACCATGGGAAATAAAGACAGTCTTTGATACATTCAACCAGGCTTATGCTAAATTCTATAACCCCTCAGAACATTTGGCAGTGGACAAAGCAATTGTAAAATTCAAAGGCAGGGTTATATTCAGACAGTACATTTAAAAAAAAAGGGAATGTTTCGACATCAGAATTTATAAACTGTGTGCCAAATCAGGTTATACACACGACATGAGAGTGTACTTGGGTAGAGACTCATGCTGCGACTCTGACGACATGAGTGCAACACACGCGTGGCGCCTTGTTTCGCGGACTATCACATGAAAACTAATTTGTGTAAATAGTGTGGGTGTTTGTGTATGTGTGTGATGATAGAAAAGTGATCAAAGGTTCCACGGATCTTGTGCAGCAACCAGAATTATGTGAGTAATAAAATATTTACCCCACGTTTTATATAATGCATGTAATTTGCAGGACTAAATTTACTGTAAAAATTTGTGAATATTTTTTCCCGAATTCAACAATTCATAAACACACTGCAAATTTTTTTTCATTAAATGTTAATGAAAAGTCTATGAGATATGCTTTTTTATCTAAGAGCAAGCGTTAGAAATTAAATGCCCAGAGAAAAACCTCAGCTGGCAGTCCTGCGCCAGGGGATTTAATCTTGGAGTGAAAGGGTTAATCACATACAGCATATTTCTGAAATGCCACTCATGAGCAAAAGAAAACATTAGACCAGGCAGCATTAAATATAGGTTCCACTCCCTTGTACAATCTTTGTTCAAAGACAGAGAAACATTTCTGCGTTTAAAATTTTGCAGGGTTGAAACAGCAACACAAAAGTTGATGAAATGGCAACTCAGCCATATTTTGGTAACAATTTCTTACTTAGTTTCCTTTTCATACTCCTGACACACGTCAATAATCTGAAGAATATTATGGTTGGCTGCAAGCTGAAGTGAACCAATATTGATCTGGATGTAATCATTGAGGAACTCTTCTGCCAAATTACGCACTTCCTTCGGCCAAGTAGCAGACCACATGAGCACCTGTCGATCAGGCTGGAACACAGAACACCTCTTGTTAAACAATGGCACGTGCAGTGAATGCCATAACACCGTATAGGACAACATGCTACAATCACCAAACCTGAAGACACAACATAAAACAGTCCAAGAAAAACACACTGCAAATTACCATTAGTGCCACACATTTGGAGACATGTACAAAAACTTTCTGATGCATATATGATAAATATATATTAAAAGCACAAAGTGAAAAAACAACAATCTACATAAATAAAATCTCTACCCATTGTTCCCATATGTGTTATCTTCCCACAAATATCTTACTTTCTTCTGGTCCCAAAACATCACCCACATAAACAGTGTATAATTAAATGAAACGTATTGTTGTATTGTGTCATTTTCCTGCACCAATTCTTTCTGAGAAAAAAATCAAACATAATGTGATGTCTCTGAACATACAGTAGGAGTACCTTATGTGTAACAGTTAATAAAGTTAACTCACAAAATACTACCATGCATTGCCAAGTGTGAAAGATAACTTAGTAGCGGGGATGACAGGAGGCTTAGTTGTAAGGTTGCAAACCTGTGGACCACATTCTACAGTTGTTCGCATAGCATCTGTTTCCCATCATTCTGTCCACTTCCCTTCAAATTTGACAATCAGAAGTTGTGTGATTTAATGTCATCATTCCTGTTATTTCTTATTCATGCCAATGGCTGGAAAACTGCTGGAACATTGTTTGAAAACTTGGAACACTGAACACACAAAAAAGCATGGATTACCATGACCATTTTCACCAACTTAACGGTACTGTGTGCCTCCAACATTGTACAAGATATAAAAGTTTGGTTGTTTATGGACAACTGTGCCGTGCATCTGCACGATACATTGTTTCTATGGGACATAAAATTTAAATCTTATCCATCAGTGCAAGTGTGGAGCCTTCTATAAGAACTGGGCATGGCTAGATGCTGGAAGGATGTCAACTTCAGTTCTTGTGCATTCTATGACAATGAGCCTGCTACACAGTGTTTCCAGCATGGATAAGTAGTGTGATGACCATTAAGGATGGTGACATTAGTAGGGACAGAAAGGGAAACAAATATGATCTTGGACCAGTGACAAATTTTCCTGAAGCCCATGCCACTTGTGAAAATTGTTAGATCATTCCTTTATGCACACAGCATTGCTGAGCATGACAAACACAGCATTTTGAATCATACAATATTAAAAACCAACTACATGCACATTTTACATGTATTAAAACATTAAACTATAATTCTACATGTTTCAAACCAATAACTGGTTAATTTTCAGGGATGTCATGAACTATAACTACACATACAATCCAGCAATATGAATACAACTCCTGACTATGTTTAAAATACAACTACAAAACTGTTAAAATATAAGTGAAGTCTTAAAACATCAGCTTTGGCAGCCGTCGATTTTTGTGCCGTGGCTCCGAACTTACTGTTATTACAGTGGGGGTGTACTGATGCAGGCGGACTGAGTCTGAGTCTGTCCACCTGCAGTAATACACCCCACCGTAATAACAGCAAGTTTGGAGCCACTGTACAAAAATCGACCGCTGCCAATGCTGACATTTTAAGACTTCACTAATATTTTAACAGTTTCATGGTAGCATTTTAAACAACTGTATTCAGAAGATGTATTCATATCGGTGGATTCTATGCGTGATTATAGCTTATGACGTCCCTGAAGATGAACCGGTTATTGGTTTGATGCATGTAGAATTATAATTTGAACATTCTTATACATGTAAAATGTGCATGTAGCTGGTCTTTAATATTGTATGATTCATGACAATGCACAGTTTGAGTAATGTAAAGTTTACATCATTTTGAACTTAGATTTGCACTGTTTCTATTTGAAATGTAAAGTTTTAAACTAAACAGATGCCATTCTCCATGTCTTACAAACTACTCATAAGTAATTTGCTTGCAGGCAATAATGTAAGCTTTGTTGACTGTTTTCGTAGGCCTATGCACGAAATGTAAGGTCTCTATGTTTTGTTTTGTAACACACTTAATGCTTCACCTACATCTGTTGTTTTCCCACATTTACTACTTGCTATATGCCTGCCCTTCAGAAATGACAGTTCAAGATTTCACTGTAATAAGAAAACATTATGCGAACACTTTATACCCAAAGTCCAACTACATATACTCTAATGTACAGTAGTAACACAACAACAGAAGGGAAACTGCAGAAGGTTGGCATAAGCTGCAAAGGGGTGAAGGACTAGCCTTTGATAGAATCAAACAGAAGAGCTTCATGAAGGCCTATGTTCCACATAGGAACAAAAGGAGAGAAGAAGATAGGGGACAGTACTACACGCTTGTGGTTACAGCATTATTTGTATCAGTCTACCCGAATCTGCTCAATGATCTTGCGTATCTGTGGTTCAAATCCCATGTCAAGCATCCTGTCTGCCTCATCTAGAACAAGGTAAGTGCAGCGCTTCAGGTTCGTAGTTCCTCTCTCCAGAAAATCAATCAGACGGCCTGGTGTGGCAATGCATATCTCCACACCTCGCTCCAAGTCTCGTGCCTATATGAGGAGAAATATAGTAAGTCAAAATTCCTCCACCATTTGCAGTAGTACCATCACACTTCCTGTATCTGCTACACACTACCTGTGGCCCTTTAGGGGCTCCTCCAAAAACACACGTGTTGCGGACATGCGATGATGCTCCAAAATCCTGTGCTACCTGTTGGATTTGTTGGGCCAATTCTCTGGTTGGAGCCAAAACCAATGCAATAGGGCCATCACCCCTTAGTAAGCGAGGCTGGCTGTTTATATGTACGATTGCTGGTAGAATATACTGGAAAAAAATTAAACTGATTTTGTTATTCTAGTACATTTCACTGCACATAATGCACATAAAGCACATATTATAAAGGAAAAAGCATAAGTTATAACCATAACAAACTTTCTAATGACTATATGAATGCACACATACTTTCAGCAGAATCTCCACACAATCATACCACCACGTAGTATCATCATCGTTCATTATACTCAAATTCACCATCACTATCACTAAAACTGACACCATATAGTTTGCACAGAACAAAACCAGAAACAGGCACTTATGGCACATACAAATGCTATGCTAATATATGTGACCAGCATATAAACCCACAAAAGTTAAACTGCTTCTAAAAGATGAAAAAAGAATGCACATATGACAATACAACTTTACAAAAAATACATTTCACATAAGATTATCAGAAGTTTCTGATAAAAAATCCATTCAATTCCATTCAGAGTGGAAACAACTTAAAACGAACACATGATGGATAACAACAGATATCAAAGAAAGAATGGTGGGCAAGGAAGTGAAGAATAAGACTTGTGTGAGAAAAAAATATTCAAAAGATGTTAGCAATAAAACCAACTGCATGCAAGAGGACACCCTAACAAAGCATGGAATGGAAGGCAACATGGAAGAAGACCAACAGAAATACCCTGATAAATGTGTGCAAGCCTTCTACAAAACAGTGACAAATTTGAGCAGAGTGCAGTAAATTCCAGTTGGTGAGTATAAATTAATAGTGTTGCATTATTTGATGACACAGATCCTCCTGGTAAATGAAACACCTACAGGAAAATCATTCCTCAAATTTTGTGGATTTGTCATTTTGAGCAGTACTGTACATACAATTAATTTTTATGCAAAAAAATCCACTTGTACCCAAAAAGAATTGCTTGGTAAAGGTAAAGGCTGGAAGTAGGGCAAAAAGAAAGCCCCGATATGACAGACATGAGAAGCTATTACAATCCCTCTACACCACTGTGTATGAGACACATAACACTGGTGCGAAGCAAAGAAAGCATCTGACCTCATAATAAGCAGACTGATAATAAGGACTCTATAAAATATAATGAAATGCTGCGAACCGCACAACACTGCAAATTCAATAACATATCATTATGAAATTTAATTCCATTCACAGGAAACACCAATCACACACACACTCACTCAAGTCAATTAATATATATATGCTTTCAGTTTGTTCATTTTAGTCTTTCAACAATCTACAAATCTACCCATAACCAATGATTTCAAAATATTTGACTCTAGCACCTAATTCAAAGACAATAACTTGGAGAGACATGGAGGTCTTCCCTGATAATCCAAACTAGAACTTGCTGCTCACACTTCAAATATACGTAAGGCATGGGCCAGAGTTAAGAGTTTTCATCAATTCATCCCCTTCCTTTCAGCAAGAGGACATTCCTGTCCTGGCATAACACTCTCTAATTTACTCACAGCCAGCGTTTTCCCAGAGCCAGTTTGTGCTATCCCAACCATATCTCTGCCACTCATGGCAATTGGCCAGCCTTGAGCTTGAATGGCTGTGGGTTCTTCAAACCCTTGTCTCCTGCAAAAGAATTTGACCATCAGTACAATAGCACATACCAACTACTGGGCAATAAAACTACCAAGCTGGGTGATTACCTGATCTCATTCATGACATAGTCTGGGAAGTTGCCCTCTTCAAAACAAAGGTTGGGATGTGGTACATTATTGCCTTTCACTGTTATTTCTTTGCAAGATCTGTACTTGATCACTTCATGCATGGGCCTGAAATAAATTTAACAGTGAAATTCCATCATTTGCAGTTGTAAAATTTGTATCCCCGCACAGACCTCATCTTACACTATGAACACAACTGTTTCTAACTCGAGACACTGTACCGGTTCACAACATTTGGATGTGGTACATAGAAATCTTTGCGGAATGGCTGCAGACTGCTCATATCCCATCTTGGTTTTCTCAGCCGTTCACCTGGCTGCTTCCCCTTGAGAGAGTTGCCCCCACCACTGCCACCTCCTCCAAATCCCCTTCCACCTCCAAAACTACCTCCACCAAAACCTCCACGTCGTCCTTCTCCTGAACGGCCTCTCTCACGATTACGATCACGATACCTATACATTCAGAAGAATTACAAAAGATACAAACATAAAAAA